>JAHPZR010049825.1:0-15074 GCA_019787425.1 Platygyra sinensis | reverse complement strand
TAAAGGTGTTTTCACCAGATTTGGACCATATGGAAAAAGGAGATCTTGTCCAGGGCCATTAGAATCCACAAGCCAAGAAAACTGGGACTAGCCATGCATTGTTTTCCCAGATAATCAGCCTTGAATGTCAAATAAAATACTGATGTGAGCATATTTTTCTGAAAAAGAGATAAAAGATATTTTTTTCACGGATTTCCCTAGCATTTGCCTTTACCTACAGAAGAGTACCGTAAACACATTTATAAACTAAAAGATCTTTAGATTATATTGTCAATGGTTACAGTACATAAAAAAAAAACAAGTTGGTTTGTTTTTATGTCAAAATTGTACCAACAGCGCTTCTAGCATCCCCCTAACAACTCTCCTTTTGTTTAAACAAAAACACAGGCTAACCACTTCTAATTCATAACATAAAGTGTAGGGGTAACCACACATTCTTAAAATGAAATGAGTTGCTTTCGTCTTTTTCCAAAACTTTTTGCACCATTATGTTTTTTCTCGTCCCGTCCCCAGTAAGTCAAACGTTTCCATCCCTCTCACTTGTTTTTCACCTGCACTATATGCCATCTGCAGGTAAATGTTTGTAGTTAGATTTCAGTATAATTTTATGAAGATAACAGGTACATGTAGTTTTTAGCTGGAAGACAAATACTGTTCGTGGTTAGCGATATTATAGTGCTATTCTTGCTAGTGTTCCTCGTTTTAGTTCAGGTTCAATAAACCTGATTTGCTCAGAGTAGTCCTGAATATTTTGCTTTCATTTTTAGTCTTGTACTTGGTAGCGTAGTTGATTACGTGAAAGCCATCCCTAGTGCACATACAGTGTATGACATTTAATCCATGCCTTACATAATGCACAGAATGTGTGTGCAGTAGCAAAAGTAGGCACTAAAATTCCTCAACTTTCTCATAATGACATTTGTTTGAGACATATTTTGATTAGATATCACTTGTGCCACCAATCAGTTGAGTAAATTTTGTTGTCGGGTCTACTTAATAATGCTGTTTGCTTTCTTTACAGAGTCCAAATTCAGTTGTCGTATGTAATCACATTGGAAATTTCTGGAGAATCAGAGGCAGCACATACCACTCCATAGAGTGTTTTAGACGAGCCTTGTATTATTCACCAAATGATGCAGATGCCCTCCTAAATCTTGCAAAGGTCCTATTCAATTTGAACTATGTTCAAGATGCTGCGTATCTTGCACGGAGATCGCTAGAAATGCAGCCCTCTGAGCACAACTGTTGGTTACAGCATTTTACTCTTGGTGAAATTCTGAGGGCAAGTGGAGACCTGGAAGAAGCGACGATTCATTTCAGACATGCATTGGACCTTAACCCAGCATTTGAACTGGCAGAGGTGCACCTGAGGGAGATTGGATCACCCTCGACCTCTACCACAAATACATACACATTCTTAATCATTGGCCTACTTGTGGTGGTCGTCTTAGCCACAGTCTACTTCATGACGTTAACAAGTGAAAGTCGTGGAACAAAGAGCAGCCGCATGCCGCTTTGGTCAGAAGGAAAAAGACCAAAGAAGAGACCTATCACCTGAAGTATTCTGCATTAGGAAAACTCCAGAGACAATTTTTTTTTGCACAATAGGATGTCATTAATTTGCGTCTTTGCAACCTGAAGACTTTTTTTATAGAAAACTGAAAGTTGTCAATCAATCTTGTAAAAGTATTCAAAAGACATGTTGAATCACAAATCCCACGAAACTGGAGGCTATGCTCTTTTATAAAAATTTGATATTCAGATATTTGCATGGAAATTAGCTGTTTTTAATTAAAGGAATGTCCCAACAATGTTGTTGCCTAATTAAGTTAAGTTGAAGAGAATTCTATATTTCATAGCGGAGCTGCAGCAGCCGGAAGGGCTGCCAAGTGAAGCCCAATAACTATAGGAACAGAAGTCCACATACATGCATGAAGAAATAGAAACCCATGCAACTCTTTCTTTGTGATCAACATGGCTAGTGGCATGGATTGTGGGCATGTACACCCTATGAGAAAAAAACTACGATGTTGTGCAACATGGCAGCCATACACCTGCTAATAGGTTGACCGAGGTATGCAGCCTTGGTTTTACTGGGTACATTCTTGATACAGTAGAACCCCGCTATAGCGAAGACCCCGTTATAACGAAAAAAATTTGAAAGCCCAGTAGAATTACAGTAAAATATGTGGAAACGAACCTCACTAATAACGAATTGATTTTGATGGTCCCAATGAACAATTTCCCCCACTATAATGAATATTTTGTCCTGTCACTCTCAGTAAGTAAAAAGGACATGATGATACAAATGGCTGATAAGCCAAACACGACTTGTATTGGTCAAGATAGGGAAACTTTGACCTTCAAAGCTTTGCTGTATTTAAATGTAGCTGTTTACGCGCAAGTCTGTAGACTGTTCTGAGTGATGTATATCCCATTGTTCAGCTTGGTTACCCCGCTATAACGAATATTTTTGTTGTTAACCAGATAATTCGTTATAGCGAAGACCCCGCTATAACGAACAATTTTTTCGGTACTGCGACACTTCGTAATAGCGGGGTTCCACTGTATTGGACATCCATGTTATGGTCAATTGACATGTCTTGTCAGCTTAGTTGGCAGATACATGTACCTTTTATCAAGGTATCTGCTGACACATGTCACATGACCACATAGCAGGCTCAGGCTAAGAGATCATCAAGGTCACATGCTTATTTTATGTTGACTAATGACCAAGTACTGGCCTTTGATTGGATTGCAGGCTCAAGCCATACTAAGTTGTAATCGAGAGCTCCACTTTTAGGCTTGGCTAAATCTATAGATAATTAAACACATCCACACCTATTGTTCTACATTTGATAAATATTTTACTAGCTAACTGTCTTTTGCATGGGAATAGGCTTGCAACTGTTTTATTTTTTCAGGGGCAAATGTATGCTTAACACTATAAAAACATTTCTCAACACTTTTGATGTGGGTAACATTAAATCCTATGCTGCTGCAACAAAACTTCATTCCCAATGGCTAATCTTTAATGCACAAGCTGAAAGAAAGAGTTTGTATATACACTTTGCACGTATTTACAATGTTATTACCAACTCAACAGACTTGTTGCAACTCAGCAAAACATTGACACTTTTTTTCACTCAAAAACTTTTTCCAAGAATATCCCACCACCGCAAAACTGCATTATTCTTTTAAAATTATTTTTCTGTCTATGCCTCTGTTAGGTCATCATTAAAATACAAGTGTAAGGCAGGTAGAAATTGTTCATCATTCATGCTCAGTTTATAGAACTCTTCGCTCTCATCAGGAACTCCATTTTCTTCTAATGTCTTGTTCATGTCTAAGTTTCTTCCGTCGTATTTCCAGGTGTAGCTGGCTGCATGTGCATTGTATTTAAGGTAACGGTCTTGGATTTCACTAAGAATTTCCTCTGAACAAACCTGCAAAAAAAATCATCCACTGAATGTTACATTCTGACAGCCCTATCCATTGTTGCAACAAATGCAGTCTTTCACGCGGAATATTATCAACAGATGATGATGATGGATCATTTCCTGCCTTGCTTGCAAACAAGTAAATATTCAGTTTGGGTGTACAAGCTGGTGTTGAATGCAGATAGAACCATCTTAAAGATTTTTAATTTTTTCAGTCCATTTCCATAAATAATTCCTGTTAGCCACTCAAATGTTCACTTTGCTCTGAAAGCCCCCCCCCCCCCCCAAAGTGTTAATAAAAGTGTTTTACTTGCCTACTGATGCAGCCCATCAATTTTCATTAGAAAATTCTACCTTTGAGGTTTTGGGACCACTTTTCCATGGCATATGTCGGCCTTGCAGATAGGTGATTTCAAGAGCTGTTCCACTTCATGTATTTACAGAATAATAATTGGAAACTCAAGCTATTTTATCTTTACAGTATACCTCAATGGCTTGTTCTTGTGAGGTCAGTGTGTTGATAATTCGGACTCTTCTTGTTTTAGCTGAAAGCACACCAATGCAGTATGAATCGTCCTTCCACCATGGTCGACCAAAGTCATTTGCCCAGTCTGTGCGAGGACACTTTGGAGGAGTGTGTATGAACCTTCCTCTTGGTGTGTAGTAGAATTTGCACTTGGTTACTGGGTCAATGTGAGTTCGGATCTTGAAGGGAAGATAGTAACAGTACTATAAATAACTAATAATTGTGATGAGACATCTTCATTGTGTAGTTTAAGAGAAATGAAAAACCTACATGTACATGTAAATTATGTGCACTCAAAATGTCTTATTTGTACACTTTTCCCTTTGCTGCTGGTTGTTTGGTGAAAGGCCAACTGAAGCCAGATTTCATGGATCTCTCCATTTCCAAGTTTTTTGAAACAGACTGTATATTTACGATTATGCTAACATCTCTGGCTTGTATAAAAGACATTAATCAGCCTTGCAAACTCTTGAATTTATCATTCACTATTTCAAAACTGACCAGTTGGGCCAATTAACATTTGTTTCATAGTAGAACAAAACTTTCATGTGGATCTCTAAGTTTAACATATCAACCAGTCAGAAAATATGCTGCTTTATGTACATGTATAACAATTTATTGTAACACAACCAACACAAAAGTCCCAGCTGAGATGAACCTGTTCCTTGCTGTCTTACCTCTGACTGTCTACTTTTACTATTAATAGCACTCATGCTGAACATACATACATGTAAAGGTATAAAAGAAAGAACTAAGATACTAGACACAGAGAGGAAATGATTAATTAAGAAATAGAAAACATGTATCGTGTTTCTATCAAGTTTTAGTATAAATCTACTAACGTTCTGTCACAAATGACGTCCTCCGATTGGCTACGCTACTCACTATCTATCCTGTGATAGATAGTGAGTAGGGTAACAGTGCGCTTGTTAACAAAATGACGGCCGTTTCTTGGCGTTTTCGAAGTGTAGAGAAGAGGCTTTAGATTAAGTTTTGAACGACTAGTAGATTTATACTAATACAATTAGATTATTTGCTCTTGATTTCTATCGCGTGATAATTGACTCGGGCTGCGCCCTCGTCAACTATCCCGCGATAGAAATCTGGAGCTCATAAATTATCTAATTGTTAAATAGAAACACGAGTGGAAGTTTGGGAGAACGAGAAATGCTGTAGGAGCACAAGCCGCAGGTAAGTGTTTCCACAGCTTTTTCATGTTCTCCCAAACTTTCACAAGGGTTTCTATAACTCAATAGAAACACGGAGTACATGTTTTCTATTCTTTTTTTTATAAAACACCACGACGAGAAAAAGGAAAACAACTTGTTAACTTTGATTATCAAAATGTAAATTCTCTTTGCTCGTGCCATCACTACGTCAACAGCGCGCGCTAGTTCTGTGTCTCCATCGAGTTATACAAACACGATTTTTAACCAATCAGGGCACATGCTTTCTTAGGACTGTTTTCTAATTTGCTATATAATGCATGTGCTGAAGTTGTGTAATACAAGTTACTCCTCAAACCACATTCAATCCAGTTTAGACCAGAAGTTGAAAAATAACCTAACTTGAATAAATGGACTGGAAATGATGGAAAAGAAACCACTTTACTAACATGACATGGTTTAATTTGTTAAAAATTAATAAATATGCAGGGAATGAGAGCTTACATCTTTTGTCTTCTTATCAAACCAATGTGTGATGTCTTTTCCTGCAGCTTCGATGATCGGCTTCAAAAGAACATCACCTAAAGTATTTTGTTATAAACATACACAACTGTAACATCACAAATGATTAAACATTTGTCAATATGAGTACTGATCAATATACAAGTCTACCGTTTACAACTCAAGCTTTCAGGTGGTGGCATTAATAACATAACAGTACATGTAATGCAAGCTTTAATTTGGTAATAAATTCTCCAATATTTGGTCAGAAAATATGCTTTTCTGAAGCATGCCCATGTAAAGACGGTTTCAAAAAGATAATTTCAAGCGCACCACGTAACAAAAAATACTACACCACAAAGGTTCAGCTTACATGGAGCTTAGACCTGCTTCGTTGGCATATTTATGTCTGACACTTCACTTGCCTGCGTGTTTCTCGCACATCGGTGTTAGGTCGTAGACTTTGCCTAAAAATGATACCCATAGATCCTTCAGGGTGTTGTGGATATTGACTTCATTTGGCGTGTAATATTTTGGTCGTTTTGACGTTATAGCTGGCATATTGAGCGCTTTACGACCCTGCACGTTCTGCTCTCTCAGCTTCTTTCAACGGTGTTGCGACATTGCCTTAGCAACGTTTTGCTCGAGAACTCTGACACATTATTACACGAAACATGTCTTGCTTGAATTGCGTACGCTGACCACGTCAACGCTGTTTCATAATCGAAGGGTTTCAGTACACTTGGGCGCGCTTATGCATTTGAACTTTGGTTGCTTTTCATTTTAACCTCATTATGGTTATGAATAACCACAACTGACTTCACTGTGGTCGGTCTTACGACGTTTAAATGATTCTCCGTAGTTGATAGTCCAGTTCCTGGGGCTTTAAAGCATATTTATAGACCTCTCAGTCAATACGTGTTCGCCAGATACTCCAACATCAAAGGTAAGTTGTGACGTCAATGCGTCCACATTATTGCATGAAATTCATGAAATTCATTTTAAGAGTCCTTTTTACGTGATTCCCTTTGAATGAAGTTCTGGTAATCACTTTTACCATTGCTTGAGAGAAAGTTAAAATCCTAAATTAATATGCTGAATCATCTTCAGTTGGAAGTTTTAATTTAAATTGAATATTTAAATAAATTATTTAATTAATAAAATAAATTTTTTATTTGCCATAGTTAATAGAGGGGACTGGTTATGAAGGCTGGAGAACATACGAAAATTTTCCCATTTCATTTCCATTTGGAGCAAACATATGCTTGAATATAATTTTGTCCGCGGATATTATCTGTTCCAAGAAGCGAACAGTTTCCGAGACTGTGTTTATTACGCTTCAAATCTTTTTTGCAATGTGCGCAGTTTTGAAAATTGGGGAATATTCTCGGATATTCCCCAGTTTTAGGTGGAGAATATTCGGTTATGTGATGTGTTTAGACCAATCGCATGCGAGCAGAAATATTTGTTGGATTATAAACAACAATAGCTGTGTTTGAAGTTTGAAAATGTTTATATTTAGTACTTTTTAAGAACACAGAACTTATCTTATATAATCTGTTTTGCTCTTATGAATGAAAAATATTTATTGTGTTAGGATTATTATATATTATTAGTTATTATAATTATTCTTATTCTTATTCGTATCATTATCGTTATCGTTACTTTTACTATTAGTAATAGTAATTGGACCGAGTGGAGTACAATTCAGGGAGTAATCAAGCGAGTAATTTCAAAATCGGACGAGCGCGAAGTGCGAGGCCGATTTGAAATTACGAGCACGATTAGTCCCTGAATTGTACGACACGAGGTCCAATTACTAATTAATCGTATCTATAACAAATTTCAGGAAAAAAATGTCTTCTGAGAACTTTTTTTGAGCGAAAACGTCTGTAGCGCTTTTCCTAAGTTTTGAAAACTGTAGAAAACATTGCTAAGGAAGCCATTGAAGCGCGCGTAATTGGCGTGAAAATCACTTAGGTATCCAATTACAGGTGTCCGATTACGAAAAGTTCAAATCGGACACCCACGTGATCGGGCGCCGATTACGTGACAAATAGGCGCGCGGAAAACCAATCACGATCGAGAATTTTGTTATAGATACGATTACTGTTATTATTATTATTATTATTATTATTATTATTGTTATGTAAAGAGTATCATGTAATATAATGAGTTCATACAGAATGTGTTCGTTGTGTTAACTTATTTGTTGATTCTTTGGATCATATTTATGATAAGATGCCTAAGTTACTTGAACAGTATGAGTGACATAGTTTACAAAAACTATAAAATTTCAGTTCTTACAATAATACTTTCCTTTAACGCAGTGGAATTTTTATAAGAATTTTATATCCTTGACGAATAAAATAGAAGCGGGGGCAGATTTAGTGTGAACTATTACTAGTTATTATTATTATTATTATTGTTATATCAGTTAGTTCCTTGGTTAGTAGTAAACTACTATTGTTTTTTTGTGCACAGTCATAGCCAAACAAGCAAACAAGAAAAAATAGAACAGAGAACTTTGTTGAGCTTAATAACTATTCCTCTCTGTTGCATGTAACTATAGGCTAACATTTTTTAATATTGTAAGCTCAAGACATGTGAAAGAAGAGTGTTGATCAAATTTGGCAACTGTTAGTAGCATACAAGACAGAGATTCCCTTCTCTTTCTGCTTGGTGAGAGATAGGAGAGAATCCTGCTCACATTAGTTCAATTGTTTGATCAGCCACTGCTCACAATCAGAGATAAGTTAATCAAAAATAGTTGCTCTTGTCTAAGTTCTAATCACTTTGAGACTTGCAATGTATGCATGACAGATAGGATTCAAAATGTTGTCCATTCACAAGACTGCCAACAGTAACCACTTTCTTGTGATTGACTAAAATATTACAATTGGCAATTCTGGAACTGACATGGGTTCATGATGTAAGCGTCAAGGTTTGTTATATAAAAATCTGAAACTCTTAGCACAGTTTCTGATACTACAATAATTAGCCATTAGCTCAATTATTGTATAACATGTACATGTAGCTATCTTTTAGATAGTTTAGTCATTGAGATGATGGGAAATTGATACTTCAGAATCTACTTTTTGTGACAAATGACTAAGAAACTGCAAAGAAAGTACCTAGTATATTGTGTAGCAAATATGACAAACAAATAGACCCTATGCAAAAATGGCTGCTTTTAAATTATTCTTTTGTTCACATTCAAAATAGTCTCACTAACCTCGTTCGGGATAACAAATTCTTTGCAATTTGTCTCAAAAGCGAGGTTAGTGAGGCTAATTTAAAATACGAACAAAAGAATAATATAAAGGCGGCCATTTTTTCATTGGGTCAGTTAGACTGATTGTTAATTAGCAATTATTGAATGAGGCTGAGTAGGATATGAAGGTTAAGATTATTCACCAAGGCCAAAGGCCGTGGTGAATAACCCCTCCAAGATCTGCAGAATTCTATATGTCCTATGAAAGCTGAATAGGGAGTTTCCACTCTCCCGAGTTTCACAAATAATCTGGTACATTAATTTTGGGACAGCTGTTGTTGCCTTGATATTCATACCCATAGCAAACCTAATTGCTTTACAAATGCATATATTAATATCAACAACTAGTGAGATCCATTGCAAACTCAAGGGCCCATATCACTGACCAGACTCAACTATTAATAAGTATAGGATGGTGTTACAGGTTGTGATCCTAAGTGATGACTGCACCCCTAGTTGCAACTGATTAACAGAAGTCACAACATTTTATTTTCATCCGACAGTTCAAAATGGCAATGCGTGATTTGGTAGAGGGGGAATGTGGGAGTGCAAACCCTTTGATGAAGCTGGTGACACACTTCACACAAGATCAGTCATTTCGCCAGGTGAAAGAAAAGTGTTATTTTTGTTATGAGTTTTTTCATTGCATGCTGTTCAGGGGCTGAGATTCTTGTGGGCATCTGTGTCATGCAAATTGCTTATTTATAGTTCTTTATCAGAGTGCAAAGTATTAAGATATGACATGGCAGTTAAGAGATGAGTGTGCCAAATTTTAAGGTGAATTCATAGAAAAATATTGTTTTCATATAACCTGAGAGAGGCCGTGAGCCTGGGTGGCTAGAGTGCCGGTCTTCAGAGATCCATAGATCATACAGTGTAGGTTCAAGGCCTACTCTGAACACTTAGCTAGAGTCGTTTCTTGGTACATGTAGACCTATAGTTCAACTCCTCTGTCATGTTTTTAGATAGGCTACTTGTCTGCCTCCCACCAGGTGCAATTGCTATTAGTCAGAGTAAGTGTATTAAGACAAAGAAAGAGAGGTTTTATTCCTTATTTTCACAAATTAAAGGATTTTGGTTCTTTAGCCTAATCCGTTTGACTTCTTGCACAAACAGGAAGGTCTGGTGCAAGACCAATTTGGACTTCCAAGAGAATTGGTAAGTTGTTGAAAAAAATTCTTCAACATATTTTATATGCTATGAAATTTATGATTGCACTAGACACCTTAGCAAATTAATATGAAGATGAACCTCTTTAATTTAATGCTGCGCACCTACATATTGAACCAGTCAAGCTTTTAGGTTGATAATAATTGAAAGGCCGTCTGCAAGAATGTCCCCTAGATTTTTTGCTAAAATCGAAAATGGCCAAAACAGCTCCAAACTTTGCATGCCAATTTGTTTATACCTGTATAAAACTGCCTTGCACTTATTTTCCCTTGTTTCTGTTGCGTATTCCAGATATAAAGTTTGCTAAACCCCTTGCATGTTACAGTCCGTGTCTTTTAGAACTGCTTTGTTACACAATACTATAAGCGTTGTTTTTCTTGTAAGTTTATTCAAATGAGCGCTGACTTTAACTCCTAGGGTTAAGAGTTCCCAGTTTTATTAGAGTTAGGGTTAGGGTTACCGCTCAAAACTAGGGTTAGCGTTGAAGGTTAGGTTTACGGAACAGGTTTAGGGTTAGTGTTTGGGGTCAGGATTATGGGTCAAGCTTAGAGTTAACGTTCAGGCCTAGGGTTATTGCTTAGGGTTAGGACTAGCACTCAGGATTAGGGTTATTGCTTAGGATTAGGGCTAGCGCTTAGGGTTAGGGCTATTGCTTAGGTTTAGCGCTAGCGCTTAGTGCTAGGGGTAGCGCTTCGGATTAGGTTAGCATTTGGGGTCAAGGTTATGGGTTGAGCTTAGAGTTTAACGTTCAGGGCTAGGGTTATTGCTTAGGGTTAGGGCTAGTGCTCAGGATTAGGTTTATTGCTTAGGATTAGGGCTAGTGCCTCTGGTTAGGGTTATTGCTTAGGGTTAGCGCTAGTGCTTGGGTTTAGGCTAGAGTTAAGGTCAGGACACGTTATGGTTAGCGGTGTTAGGCCAATGGAAACAATCTCGACTTGCACGAATGGATACCTATATAAAGTCAATGAATAGTGGCTAGAGAGAGAGGTTGAACGTTTGGCAAATCGGCTACGTCGGTGATTGAAATGTTTCTACGTGAAATTGCTTTTTTGGTACAAAACTGCTCGTTCCATGAAATGATTATATCTGACAACACAGAAAGAGGAAGCCTTAATCTAACACGCTGCTCATGTCGAAAATTAGTGCATGAAACAGAAAATTTATCAGCAAAGAAACGCTGAAATACAAAGCAAAACTTACACTGTTAAACCTGCGATCAGGCGTTCTTTGTCGTTTTTCTTCACGACAGGCTCGATTCTATCACAATTCAAAGTAATCAGCTGCTTGGAAAACCATGACACACACTCACGGAACGCTTGCTTGTGAATTTAACCGACCTGCGATTTCTCTTTGGCCTGTAAAAATGGCTTAGAAACTTTGAAGGTCTTTGAAGCACAGGTCAAATTCAACGACTTTGCTGCCTGCCTTTCTCGCCAGTTCCCGACCGTGTCTGAGTCACGCTAAGACGTGCTATAAGTCGCACACACGATGGTCACAGCACTTTACGTTTGAAAGATTATTATGGGATATCCCAGAATTTTTTGGAGCGAAGGATGGTGAGGCAGCTAATTTCAAGAAAATAATAAGAGTCTAGAAAGCTGTTCTAATTTCCAGTACTGACACATGCCGAAGTTTCGCAAATGAGCAGTAAGTCCGCGATGGATGCTTTGTTTTAGAAGAAGAAGCGTTTCTAGACTCTACCGCCTGGCTCACTTGCTCTTCAATGGCTAAGTTAACGGCGGACTTAAACCATGATCTGGGAAGAAAAACACGCCTCGGTTGTTTGAGGCATGCTGGTGACTCAACGAGGGTCAGAGGCACAGTCCTACCAGGCAGGCGCAAATATTCCTCGAATAAGCGTTCAATATAGGTGGAAATAATGAGCAAACTCTGCTTAGTTAACAGGTAAGCCAGCTCTGACTTTGTGTGATCCCTTTGTGCGCCAAAAGCGTACTACATCATAATGGCAGCTAAAAAATATATCATCCCAGATCCCTACCAGTAAAAATGGCAATTCAATTACAAAGACATGGAGATGATTTTTGCAAGAAGTAGAAAAACAGAACGAAAAAAAAAAAAAAAAAGATTTCACTGACCTTGAATCACGCCCTCGAGTGTCATGACAATTTAACAAATTCGAATTAGCTTTGTTCAGCGCTTATCCATGTGAGCTAACGAAGCAGCAGTGAGAAATCATTGTGTTATAGTGACTTCATCCTTTAGCCAAGCAAAAGGTTTCTTTTGTTTTTCGTTTAACAATAGATCTCCAAAAGATGCCTCTTGAAAAACTGAGTCAGTTTTGCATACGCTATTTCTAGACAACGAAGAGTGACCCTGCGAAACAAACTTCAGAGCAATGTTTCTCAGGTAAAACGAAGCCCACATGCCAAAATTTGGCTACTTTGGAGCACTTTGAAAATGGCCAAAAAATCTAAGGGACGTTCTTGCACGCAGCCTTTCAATATATATAATATATATAATACAGAATATGAGAGAAACCCTGACCCTGTACACCCCAAATAATCATATTTACTGAATGAATGTTTGAAAGAAAATTCGCCCTGAGCGGGATTTGAACTCACGTCCCCCTGCACACTAGTCGGGTGTGATAACCACTACACCATCAGGACAACCATGCTGGCTACATGGCAATCGACGATGTGATTTACGTGGTATGGGACGTGGTATCCCAGGAAATTTTCTTTCAAGGTGACAGGGTAGGGGAGCCTATAACTCCAATTTGAAATCCAACTAAGGATCAAGTTAATGATGCGCAACCGAAGTCAACTTAGCGGAAGACAATGGAAGATCCACAAGGGATACAGGCTAATTTCAAATTAATTATACAGAATATGACAGAAACCCTGACCCTGTACACCCCAAATAATCATATTTACTGAATAAATGTTTGAGAGAAAATTCGCCTGAGCGAGATTTGAACCCATTTGGGAGGTTTGCTAAGCACTCAAGAAGCTAGAGTCACATTCGGCTATCACCTCGTGCAACTCTTATGCTTCTTTCGTGCTTAGCAACCTTCCCTGTGCATCCATAACTCAATAGTACACACTATGGCATTTACCATTTGTTAAATAACAAACAAGACAATTAGTTGGGCGTTATGGAAGATTAATAGTCCAGAATTACCCAATCAGAGCACATATTATATCAGCTGCAAACACAAAATGTATAACAAAGAAAATTGTTTATTGATATATTAAGTTAACCCCCATAGCAGAGATGTAAAGCTTACACCAGACCATAGTACTTTGATCTGATAAAGGGAAGATGCTGGAAATGCGAACTTCACATACATTCTGCAGTAGCAATGATTTCTTATTTACATTGTTTGATGTTATTTAGCAGGGTGAAAGAGCTTTCCATGAAGCCCGTGAAGAAGAGGTATACATTGATTGTGTTAAGAATACACTATCTTCAAGATTAGACAGCTTTGGTGTTGTGATTCACACCTTTTTTTCTTGCAAAACAACCGTCACATTAATTAACTATTTTTAGTATATACCACACAAGTAAATAGTACTTTTCGCACGCGCTGATTGGCTAGCTCAGAGGTGATTAGCCAAGTACTATTCACCTCCGAGCAGCCAAAGAAAAACAAAATGGCTTTTGTCGGTACGTTATCACAAATAAAGTTACTCTTTTGGCCGCTAGTTATTCAGCTTGTGTGGTATATACTAAAAAAACAATTATTCACCTCAGTGTCAGTGAAAGTGGTGGATATTTACCTCCACTTCGGTGAATAATTGTTAATTATTTAAATATTTTAAAATTAAATTTATCTGTATGACAGTGCACCACATACCGGCAAAAGTGTTTTAAGGGAGAAAACATCTGTGGTAGTTTATTCTTGAATTTTAGTAACTCTACGTTCTTGTTTTTAGTTGGTGTCAGAGTTTCTTCGTGATCCAAGAACACATGCACCTCCACAGTCCTTTCGCATGGGGGATTTGCTACACGAAATGAAAGAAATTGAACAAAGAAACCTCCATCATACTCCGGTTAGAGGTATGTCTCATCTTAAAGTGCGCCTAACCCCAAAATATTTTTTCTCTTAAGTAAAGCTTTGCACATGTTGGAAACGCACTGAGCCTTTTAAAACTAAATATTGACTTTTTAGTAGGCTGTAAAAGTTAGGAAATCTAGCCATCACCTGTTCCACAACTGAGCAAGTAAGGAGCATGGGTCTATTCCTGGTTTGACGTCACGGACGGATTTGCATCATATTAAGTCTTTGTAAACATGCATGCACAGAAGTTTGTGACGTCAAGCTGGGAATAGACCCATACCCCATACTTGCTCGGTCGTGGAACAGATGATGGCCAGATTTCGTCAATTTTACAACCTGCAAAAAGTCAGGGTTAAAAAGTGGCAAAAAGGTGCAATGCGTGTCAAACAGATGCAAAGATTTATTAAAGCGAAAAAAATATTTTTGGGTTAGATACACTTTAAGGTATCAGTATATACCCCAAATGACCATCATTGTTGCCACTGCTTTACATTCGGACAATGCGAACCCCACTAAGGTATATTAAAAGGTTTATAATAATATAAAAAAAATAAGAAAGGTTTTCCAAATGTAGCACTCTATTTCCCAGAGTACTAAGGTTCATTAATCAAGTTCGTTTCCAGTCGGATTTGAGGGAGAGGATGCGATGAGCATCACTATGCCTTCTTGCACCTTTCTCTAAAAAACAGTGTGACGTCTGGAAAATTTGTAGCCTGCAAATACCTCCCTCTGTGGTGGGTGTTGAGAGGCAGCTGTATTCGCAGGCTAGGTAATGCTTAGAGTATGTTATTCAAATGTCTTCCTCGTCCAGTGTAGGCAACTACATGTATCTCCTACTCGAAGCAGTCCTGAACCTTTGTCGCTAGCCAGCTAATGCATCGGCCTAATTCTGATTGAATGGTTTTGAAATGTTTTCATCCCTCTCCAGCTTTTTTTTCTGTAGAGATTTCTTTTCACTTGCAAATGGACATGA
>JAHPZR010049823.1:0-15000 GCA_019787425.1 Platygyra sinensis | reverse complement strand
TAACCCTTAGTTTAATCCTTGGATAGTGCTAATCGAGCTTCGAGGAACAGAATTTAATCGAGGGATAAATTTATTCCGTGGATTAGGGCGATTTAATCTTGGGTTAGCGCAAATCGGCTTTCGAACAACCGGGGCCAAGATAGCGCTGGGGAGAGGGGTGTGTTGCTGGTGTGCTGGGAAAATAACTAGGGAGGGGTAAAGCCAGACTTGAGCCTGCAATATTGGATAGGTGAAAGCGGGATTACCCATTGAGGTGTGTTTGAAGTTTGCGTGTCATACCAGTATAGTACACCGTCGAAAGGAAACATTCTACGTTGTGTCGGCTTCTGCCTTTATGTTCTTTCTTTTTCTCTCGTTATACCACTCATTTGTTTTCATCATCATTAAAATGCAATTCGAAAATGAGGACATAATCAACTGGTGTTTTTTACTATTTTTTATTCATTTTTATTTTTTTATTTTTTATTTTTTATTTTTTTTTTATTTTTTTTTTTACCCACGACTTTTACCCAGACCCAGACCCACGACCCACGACTTTCACCCACGACCTACGACCCACGACAGTTAGTCATACTCGTTATCAGTGATGTTCGATTATGTTTCTTGGAGCTGTCCCTTGGGAGATTTTAATTGACGTGTTAGCCTTCTGAGCCAATGGCAATGGCCAGTACGCCAGCGTACTGGACTAACAAAAAATGCCGGTCATCCTTGCAGGCAGTTTCTCAGTTGTCTTTCTCCCAGGCTCCTCGCGGCTTCAAATTGGTTAAAAACCGCCAAGCTACGCAGGCTATGACAAATTGAAAGTTGCTTTCTCTATAAAGAAGGCCATCTGCGTGAAAGGAAAACAATTTTGGAAACTACCAGTTGCACTATTCTTTTACTACTATATGAAACTCAGTCATCACAAAGTTGTAAAACCAATCCTTTCTAAGCTACAGATGATACAAGAAGCAAGCAGATATCAGCGCGCTTTTCAGAGAAGGTGGTGTGATTCCATATTAAAAACCGCTGTTTCGTGTGTCTGGGAGGAGACACCTGCTCGAGATGAAGCCTTTCATAGTTACAAAAACATCGACGCAATTATGTTGGTTCTTGTCAGTTTTGTGCACTAGTGTCGCTGAATAATTTATTCGTTCGACTTTGGCTTCGCCTTTAGGACTCTTTTAAAAATTGAAAAACTTGTAAAAATTCGACCTCTTTCATCTATTGGAATATTTTGCACCTTATCGATTTTTTCCCTCACAATTAAAACCCTACAAGCAAATAGGGCACAAGCTTGGTTAAATAATCAGAAATATTCATATGTACGAGGAGCGAAATTTTTCAATCGTCGATCCAATGTTTGTTTATTCGGCATGCCTATTAAACGTGTTTTGGTAAACTTAAGCCTACTTAATCTATTGTTCGAATTGGAACTACTCCTTCATTGCGTTTTACATCATCAAAAATGATCTCGAAGCATTACAAATCATCCAATTTCCACGCTTGAAAATTAAGCAAACAAGTGAGGTTAAGCCTCCTGGTTAGTCTAGTACTAGGAAGCCCAACCACGCTAACATTTTCAGTTAGCACATATACAAAGCTACATAAACTAGTTGGACAAACACAAAAACTGTCTGATCGTGTTCCTTACTTCTTGTTTTACTTCCTTGATCTTCCAGCAATAAAGCACTGGGTTCAAAGATGAATTTAAACAAAGAAGAGAAGCTGTTGATTCCCAAATGGCATCAAGAAATGGAGATGATCCATGAATAGTAATTACAGCTATGACTATACTGTATGGCAAACAACAAGCTATTAAGTAACTTCTACCCAAATTGCAGTAGCCACTGTTTTTCTGTATCTTGCAATATTGAAGGAAATTCCTCCACCGTTGGGTTGCCCTTGCAGCGGCTGAATTTGATTCTGCCGAAGCGTGAATAAAATTTTCAAATAACAAAAGAGTGAGATCAAGATACAAACTAATATTAATGTGAAGTTATAACTTTTTCCAATCGGGAATTCCCAAATCATCGTCACAGCTAAACCAAAGCTGACAATCCAGAAGGAAGTAATTAAAGCTCGAACTCGCCTCAAAGTTACAATGTGTCTGTATCTTAATCCCAACAACAGAGCGAGAAGTCTGTCCACACTGATTGTGGTAATTGTTAGCAAAGCAACTGCAGACAGAGTTGTAAAACTAACTGCAGCAATGGTTGCGAAGTAAAAACAAAGATTACTCGACTGTCGTTCGGTTGCCAACAGCAAGTAATATGCAGTAAGACTTGGCTCTAATATAAGGCCAACTAACAGATCAGTGGTTGCGAGGCAGCGGTACAGAAGTTTTGATGGCGGATGAAGGGAAGACTCCTTGTGCAACGCAACTAGAATCAGCGTATTGCCAAGGATAGCAGTGATGGAAACAAAAACGTTTATAGCCGAAAGATACGTCAGCCGCCCTCCTGATGAGTGTGCTGTGCAAAGAAGCAGCTGAATGGTCTTCTTGTTATCTGTAATGGCCGAGGAGTTTTCCATTGCTTCTCGAGTTTCCGTGTTGCGACATGCAATAATGAAAATTAGTTGAGACGCTGACAGTCAGTTCAAATTACGTGATTATTAATTTAGGCACGTGAGCTGGTTGACTAGAGCATATTGACAGTCTTAACTTTAATTATCTCCAAGCTGTGACCTATATTGAACAGAATACCCAAAAGACTTAATATTAAGTCTTCATAATATCTTAAAGAACACAGGAAGAAAAACTAAAACGAATCTAAGACCCCGGTCCATGCAACGACGAAGCAGCTTTATTTTAGCCTGCGGACAGGCTCCCAGCGAGGTCGGAAAAAAATTCGGCGAGCGAGTGGGAGTCGGAGCGTCGTGACTCCGCGAGCGAAGCGAGTGGGACACGGGGGAGCCTGTAGACATTGTTTTCAATGTACCGTTCCGCCCCTTGGTGATTAGCCTGTTTCATATCTGTCAAGGAGGTAATTAAACCTGTCAAAATTGATGGTTTTCCCGCGCTGATGAATCGGCTTTTTGGTAAATAAAATAGACAGGCCAAACACGACTCCTACGGTTCGTGCCATTTGTAGATTTGTCGTTTATTTTTCGGTCTTTCGACCTTTTTGTCGCTTCACTCTTGTTTATGAAGGGCACTTCGTATTGTGTTATAAGGAGAAAACTAGAGCCGTTAGATCGATATCGTTCTAGGCGGCAAATTTTAATAGGTCATAGGTCTGCATGATTTCCGCTGTTATCTGCGTGTTGCTTCGTTGAGTTTGACATCTCTATAATTTGCCATGTGTTAGTGTATTGTTTTGGCTCATTTCTATTGCAAGATTTGTTTTTAAGTCTCCAAGTATTTGCTTTTAAAGGACAAAATATGACATTTACTGTGAACGTGTTGCTTGCTCGCATTCTATATTGTGACGCCGGGCCGCTATGATTAGAACTGTTTGCAAGAACAGTAGGTAGATTCCTATCACGGGTGTCATATTTGCCCTCCAACGTTGTCCTTCGGAGACGCCGTAGCTTTACTTCGAGAAAGCTAGAGGTCTAGAGACGCTATCTGATCGAGCTTACGTTCCTGGAGCTCGATGTATAGGTTTGTTTCTCCTTTGATTGTTCTAGTACCACATGATTTAAATTTAGCTCATTACGCGCAAGTCTGTTGACTGTGTTGCGTGTTGTATACACCTAATTGCAATAACGTTGTCATAGAAAAAAACAAAAAGCAAAAAGCTAAAAGCCAAATAGGAATTAATTAGGGAAATTTAAATTTCCATTGTTCTCAGATACTGTACATTAATGAAAAATATAATGTAAATGAATGACATGAATAAAAAATGTATTTTTCATTCATATACAGTATCTAAGAACAATGGAAATGTAAATTTCCCTAATTAATTCCTATTTGGCTTTTTGCTTTTTGCTTTTTTCTGTGACAACGTTATTGCAACTAGGTGTATGTCATTGTTCGGCTTAGTTCAGGCAAGATTCACATCGAATCCACCGGCGACCAGTTCTTTCTCTCTTTTTTCGTCTCCTAACCCGATGGTAAATGCTCTCAGGCCTAAACGTATCAACTCTTCAACCTGGTCTTTCATTATAGAAACTAAAGGCATCACAACTAAAACACAAGCATGGTCTAGTTTCCACAAGTCTTTCTACTTTCAGTAGACGCGGCAGCAATTGAAAAATTACGCTCTTCCCAAAACCAGTCGGTACAATTCCGAAAACATCGCGCTTCTGCGCCACGGTTTCCAGGCAAAATAGCTTCTGCTCAGGTTTCAAACCAGAGATATGACGAAAATGTTGCAAAGAATTTCTCAAAGCTGCTTCAAATTCGTCGTCACTAAAACTGTACATTGCACGCGAAAGCCATTGTTGACGGTCTCGGCAAGAATTATGCTAACTCACAAGCACTTGTCAAGATCTGTCAATTATTTATCTCAGAGCTGTCCATCGATTCAACCAATCAGATCTTGATACCAGGAGCTGGTATCATCGAACGGAGGCATTAATAAAATGTCTACAGGCTCCCCTGCGCACTCCCTCCTCCCCAGACCGCTCTCGGCTCGTCTCGCTAGCACCTAGACTACACTCGGCTATCTCTCCCTAAACCCAACCGAACCGGGAGCCTGTTCGCAGGCTAGCTTTATTTCTACGGTTAGGCCTGCCGTCCACACTAATCCATCACGAAAACGGAGCTTGTCGAAAGTGCAAACCGGCTTCGCGTTTTAGTGTGGACCGAAGACATTTTGAAATTAGAGTTTTTGGAAAATGATGACCTCTCGTTAATCATGTGATCTTCCCTCAAACACAAATCCAAAATGAACCAATTATTATTTCAGTTTTAAAATCTATCCAACATAGTGTGGACGGAAAACGTTCGATACGTTTTCAAAGTGAAAATTTCGTTTTCAAATTTGTCCGGCGTTGTGTGGAAAGGACCTAAGCTGGATATCAATTGAATAAAGTAAGTAAGCAGTCTGACAAAAAAAAATAGAAAGCGAAAGACACGATTCATGTTTATTCTGCTAGAAAAAAATGGAGTGTAAGATTTTGTCGATGCTCGAGGTTCGATGGTAAAATGTTGAGGGTTGAGAGCGCGCGAGGAAACTCGCAGCAACAAAACAGCCCTGTTTGGTATCGATTCAAGAGAGTACAATGGCCGTTTTTATACTAAGGACGTAACATCCGTCTAGACGAACTTAGACAGGCATTTGCAGTTCGTCTGTTTATGCGTCTCTGGTATAAAGACGAGCACAAGACGTATTATTTGTCAAGCCGAACTCTCTCGTAGTGCGTCGTTGCAGACGAATTTCGAAGGATAGTTCATCTAGACGGATAATGCGTCTTGTGCCCGGTTTTATACCAGCGAAGCATAACTAAACGAACTACAAATGTGTGCCCAAGTTCGTCTAGACGGATAATGCGTCTTAAGTATAAAAACGATGCAAACGCATTATCCTTCTGGACGGATAACGCGTCCCCTAGTATAAAACCGGCCAATATTTAATGTAAACGCTACTTAATTGAGCCATATCTTACAATGCTGTAAAACTCAGTTATAAAGCAGAGCTGGAAATAACAGTCGGTCATCGGACATTGTCGCACCAAATTTTGAACATGTACAGCCACTTTCTCATTTTGATCGGACATGACGTCCGAACATATCACCGACACAATTAACTTCTTCCCCAAAATGTATTGTCTATCTGTGAAAGTTGATTATATAGATTGTTTGCGCTATATTTGCAAGGTATCTCATAAAGCAGAAGTGTTCCATAAATAATATTCCCGGCTTCAACTGACGAGCCAAAAATTTCAATTGTCCATCCAATGTGTATTTATCCATGCCTATTAAACGTGTTTTAATAAAGTTGGACAATACAAACTTCCTACTTCTTCTATTGTTTGAATGGGCAATACTTCATCATTGCGTTTCATATCATTTAAACATGATCTCGAAGCATTGCAAATCATCCCGAATTTCCACGATTGAAAATTAAGCAAACAGGTCAGGTTAAACCTCTTTATTCAGTAGGTCAGTACAAGGAAGCTCAACTGCAATAAAATTTTAGCACATGAGTAAAGCTACCTAAATGCATTTATTAATTTTCAGCTAACTAGTTTGACAAACGCAAAAACTGTCGACCGTCTTCTTTACATCTTGTTTTATTTTCTTGATCTTTCAGCGATAAGATGAATTTAAACAAAGAAGAGAAGCTGCTGATTCCCAAATGGCATCAAGAAATGGAGATGATCCATGAAATAGAAATTATAACTAAGATTGTACTGTTTGTCTAGTTTATTTCGCATCTACATTTTCCTGTAATACACATTACACCTGGCATCTGACGCAAGAAAACTTCCCTCTTTAAACAAATGTGAAATGAAATAAACCCACTGCATGATTAACTTTTTTTGGCTTTTTTGGAGGAGGGGGTGATAGAACTCGTAAACAATTTATCATCTTACATGACACTTTGTGTTAGAATGGCAGCTAAAATAAAAATAGCTAGCTACTCGTATTTTTACAGAGCATCAAGTCGGCAATTAAGATTATTCTACTTCCCTTGTCAAATTGACAGTTGCTCTCTCTATAACTGAGAAGCCCATCTGCGTGAAAGGAAAACAATTTTGGAAACTGCCAGTTGCACTTTTCTTTTCCTACTCTATGAGCTCAGTCATTACAAAGTTGTAAAAACAATCCTTTCTAAGCTACAAATAATACAAGAAGCTTGCGCTTTTCAGAAAAAACGGCTGTTGTGTATGTCTGGCAGGAGACACCTGACAGAGAAAAAGCCTTTCACAGTTACAAAAACATCGACATTCGTGTCGCTGAATAATTTACTCGTTCGACTTTGTATTCGCCTTCAGGGCTCTTTTGAATATTGAACAATTGGTTAAAATTAGACTTCACATCTATTGAGAAACACTTTTGCACCTTCTCTTTTTTTTTTTCCCGACAACTGAAACCCTACAAGCAAAAAAGCTTAATTAAATAATCAGAAATATTCATATGCATGAGGAGCCAAAAATTTCAATCGTCCATCCAATGTGAATTTATTCGGCATGTCTATGAAACGTGTTTTGGTAAAGTTAAGTCTACTTCTATTGTTCGAATTGGACTTACTCCTTCATTGCATTTTACATCATCAAAAATGATCTCGAAGCATTACAAATCATCCAATTTCCACGCTTGAAAATTAAGCAAACTTATGAGATTAAGCCTCCTTGTCAGTTTAGTAAGAGGAAGCTCAGCTAGACTAAAATTTTCAGTTAGCTTATGTATAAAGCTACATAAACTGATGTATTCATTAATTTTCGGCTAACTAGTTTGACAAAGACAACAACTGTCTGATCGTGTTCTTTACTTCTTGTTTCACTTCCTTGATCTTCCAGCAATAAAGAACTGGGTTCAAAGATGAATTTAAACAAAGAAGAGAAACTGTTGATCCCCAAATGACGTAGAGAAATGGAGATGATCCATGAATAGTAATTACAGCAATGATTATACTGTATGGCAAATAACAAGCTATTAAAGTAACTTCTACCCAAATTGCCGTAGCCACTGTTTTTCTGTATCTTGCAATATTGAAGGGAATTCCTCCGCCGTTGGGCTGCCCTTGAGGTTGCTGAATTTGATTCTGCCGAAGCGTGAATAAAATTTTCAAATAACAAAAGAGTGAGACCAAGATACAAAGTAATATTAATGTGAAGTTATAGGTTTTTCCAATCGAGAATTCCCAAATGATCATCACAGCGAAACCAAAGCTGAGAATCCAGAAGGAAGTAATTAAAGCTCGAACTCGCCTCAAAGTTACAATGTGTCTGTATCTCGATCTCAACAACAGAGCGAGAAGCCTGTCCACACTGATTGTGGTCATTGTCAGCAAAGAAACTGCAGACAGAGTTGTAAAACTAACTGCAGCAATAGTTGCGAAGTGAACACAAAGATTACTCGACCCATGTTTGGTTATCAAAATCACGTAATATGCAGTATGGCTTGGCTCTAATATAAGGCCAACTAACAGATCAGTGGTTGCGAGGCAGCGGTACAGAAGTTTTGATGGCGGATGAAGGGAAGACTCCTTGTGCAACGCAACTAGAATCAGTGTATTGCCAAGGATGGAAGTGATGGAAACAAAAACGTTTATAGCCGAAAGATACGTCAGCTGCTTTCCTGATGAATGTGCTGTGCAAAGAAGCAGCTGAATGGTCTTCTTCTGATCTGTAATGGCCGAGGAGTTTTCCATTGCAACTCGAGTTTCCGTGTTGCGACATGCAATAATGAAAATTAGTTGAGACGCTGACAGTCAGTTCAAATTACGTCATATTTAGGCACGTGAGCTGGTTGACTAGAGCATATTGACAGTCTTATTATTATTATTATTATTATTATTAAGCTTTAATTCTACGGCTAGGGCTACCGTCCACACTAATCCATCACGAAAACGTAGCTATTCGATATTAGAAACGCAGCCGGCTTCGCGTTTATGTGGACCGAAGACATTTTGAAATTAGAGTTTTTGAAACTAGAGTTTTCATGTGATCTTTCCTCAAACACAAATCCAAAATGACCGATCACTGTTTCAGTTTTCAAATTTATCCAACATAGTGTGCACGGAAAACGTTTCACACGTTTAATTTTCAAAGTGAAAATTTCGTTTTCAAACTTGTCCGGCGTTGGGTAGAAAGGACCTAAGCTGTGTGGTGTTTTCGTCTTAAATATCCAAAAGACTCGCTTCACAACGACAACGTGTTTATTCGTTTCACATCTATAGGCCACATGCACGCTCTATACATATCCCATAGTATTAGTATAAACATCCGGGACACTACATCTCCCCCTAAGTTATTACAAAAACTAACAAGTAAATCCACAAAGGTAGAGATAACAAACTGAAGGGACTAATAAAGTGTTAAAAGAAAAGTTCAGAGTCTCTTCTTTCGAATAACTTTGAACTATGCGCATACATAATCTCGCATCCAGGTGGGTGCTTGCCTGGCACGCACAGGACGCGAAGAAACTGAAGGTAAGGGGCTGGATGGAGCTTCTGGGGTATCTGCTGCTGGTTGACTAGGGCTGGGTTTTGGCTGATCCTGTTCGGGCTGCACTGGTTGCTCGGCTAGGTGTGGCTGTGGATCTATTTCCCCTTTGTCAACAGTTCCAGGATCCACAAACTCTTTCATGTGAACAATGTTGCGCATCTTATTGTTCTCATTTGTGTCTTGTAAGATGACAGCATTTCCATCTTTGTGAGTGACAATGTAAGGCTCTGGCTCATGGTTTGGTGAGAGCTTGTTTTCACGTGTCTGCTTTAATGGCACTTTGTCACCCTCCTCAATATCGCTGTGCTTGGCTCCTCGTATTCTGTCTGCATATTCTTTCTGGCGGAGTTTTGTACGAGTGTCTCTTTCTCTCAACAACTGTTGCCAATATGCTTCCGTTGCACGATCCTTGGAGAATTCAACTGGAGGAAGCTTGTCACGCAGTTTCCTCCCCATCAGTAGTTTTGCAGGTGACACTCCAGTAACGGTGTGTGGGGTAACTCTATACTGGAAGAGGAAGTTCTCAAGTGCTTTTCTCCAATCTTTCCCTTCAAGGCGAGCAATTCACACTATCTTCAGAATTGTTTCATTGCCACGTTCCACTTCTCCGTTGCTCTGGGGCCAATAAGGTACGCCCTTCTTGTGGCTTATCCCCAGGTACTCTAGTAAGCTCTCAAATTCTTTTGACGCAAATGGTGGTCCATTGTCACTGCGTAGAGCTTCTGGTAACCCATGTGTTCTGAAAATAGCTTCCATACTCTTTATCACGTGTTGAGCATCCGTCTTCTTCAGGAGAATGACCTCTAGCCAACGAGAATAATAGTCGACAACCACCAAGAGGTGTTCACCGTTTGAGATCTCAAGAAGATCAACTGCAATCTCCTGCCAGGGTCCATCAGGCAGGCTGCTTGACCTCACAGGTTCTGGTTTTGCTCTTGGTCCTACAAGTTGACAGGGATGGCATGAACGTATGGCATCCTCCGCCTGTCTGTCCATTTGTGGCCACCACACCTTCTCTCGCAAACTGACTTTGGTACGGACCATGCCCTGATGACCTTCGTGTGCCAACATGATGGTTTGCTTCCAAAGGCTCTGAGGCATCACAATACGAGCTCCTCTCATCACTACTTGACCTACTACCCACAGTTCTTCTTTAACTGCTTTGTAGGTGGTGCCTGACAACTGGGTCCAGTCACCAGTCGTCACAGCTTCGCGCACTAACCGTAAGGTTGGATCATTTGCTGTGGCAGTCTCGACGTGCTTCGGCAGTAAAGCGGCTGGCACTGCCGCACTTGCCACGCTGTATGCAAAATCTTCCGTTTCTCGGGTGTCGTCATCTTGAGTTGAGCCAACAGGCAGGCGGCTGAGGACGTCTGCTGCATTATCTTTGCCTGGTATGTGCGTCAACGTGTATTGAAACTGCTGCAAGTACAGGAGCCACCTTTCTATCCGGGCAGATGGAGGCTTCGACTTTGCACTGAGTACTGTGACTAGCGGCTTGTGGTCGGTGCGGATCTCAAATTTAATTCCATACAGGTACAGGTAAAACTTCTCGCAAGCCCATCTGACAGCTAGAGCTTCTCTTTCGAACTGGGAGTACCTTGCTTCAACTTTGCTAAGCTTCCGGCTAGCGTAATATATTGGCCTGTAGGTCCCGTCTTGTTGTTTTTGCTCCAGGATCGCTCCAACTCCAACAGGAGAGGCATCAGTTGTGAGCCGTGTTGTGGCACCTTGTCTGTGGTAGGCCATTACTGGTGCTCTGGTTAGCAGGTCTTTGATTTCTTGAAAGGCCTTGCTCTCTTTTGCACCCCACTGCCACTTAACATCTTTGCTGGTTAGGTCCCACAATGGACTTGATATGGTTGCAAAGTTTGGGATGAACTTCGCACAGAATTGAACCGACCCAAGAAAACTTCTTACTTCAGACTGGTTTTGGGGCGTTGGTGCTTCAACGATAGCCTCTACTCGTTCACTGGAGACTTTCAATCCCTCGCCAGAGAGTACATCACCCATGTAAACCATGCTACTAACACCAATGTCACACTTATCATAGTTCAGGGTGAGGCCAGATTCCTCCAGTTTGCGCATGACCCTGTCTAAGTTCTCATCATGTTCTTTGTCGTCTGCCCCAACGACTCTCAGGTCATCATGGAGATTGTACGCACCTGGGCAGCCTTTAATTACTTGCCAGATGATTTGTTGGAATTTTTCCGTGGCCATGTTCACGCCAAATAGTAAGCGTTTGTATCTATACAAACCATCAGGAGCAGCAAATGTTGTGATATCACGGGAGTCTGGATGCAACTCAATTTGGTGGAAGGCCATATTTAGATCTAATTTGGAGAAAACCTTGGCATAGGAGACCTCTTGAAGTGTCTCTTCGACTGTTGGTACTGGGTGTTTCTCCCGTACAATGGCCTGATTTGCTTGCCTCATGTCAAGACATAACCTGATGTCACCATTTGGCTTCTCCACTACAACCAAGGGATTCACCCAGCTGGTTGGTCCCTCCACCTTTTCAATGACATCAAGTTTGAGCAATTCTTCTAGCTTTTCGGTTACTTTAGCTCTTCTACTAAAAGGAATTCTGCGTACTGGCTGAGCGACTGGTTGAACATTCTCATCAATGTGGAGTTTTAGCTGATACCCTTTAAGCTTGCCAAGACCTTGAAATACTTTTGGGAATTTGGTCTTGAGTAGTGCCCTTCGATCAATTTGGTTTGCAAGATTTCCCCTCTCATCAGATTTAACATCACAGCTGTTAATGGACACGCCGACCTTTAACACGCCTAGCAGCTCGGAGGCTTCGCGGCCTAGTAGCGTTGCTGCCTTACCGCAGATTACATAAAACTCAGTGTACAGGGACTTGTGGGTCTGGGGTACCTGAACATTAAAACTATACTTTCCCTTAAGTTGGAGTGGCTCTACAGAAGCGTAAGCATAAACTCTCTTATTACACTCCAACAATCTAGCATTGCCCCCTGTTACAAAATTAAACATTTCCTCTGACATTAAGTTACAACTAGCACCAGAGTCTATAACAATGTTTACAAGCTTATCTTCAATCATGAGTTCCATAGTGTTCTGTCCATCAGTGGTCCCGGCGTTGAACACGTAAAAATCATCACTGTTCACACGGTTCTCAGTAGTCGTGTCTCCGGTCACGTTGTGTACATCACGTTGTTCCTTTGAATTTCCTCCTCTTCGTCCACGACTGGGTTTTGTTCGTGAGTTTCCACGACCACGACTTGAACTGCGGCTAGAGTCCCGTCCTTTATTCTGCTTGGAGTGACAACACACTTCAAAGTGGCCCATGTGGCCGCATTTCCCGCACTTATGGTCACGTGAGCGACGGCAATCTTTCGCGAAGTGACCCACTTTATCGCACCGCCAACATTTTCCCCCTTGTTTTGGATCACTGGACAAGCTGTTCACTTGGCTTTCGGGGATAAGAATAAGCGCTTCTTTGTCATGGTACTGGCTAACGATTTCCATGAGTTTGCTAAGAGTCAGTGTTTCCTCACGGTACAATTTTGACTTGAGATTTTTGTCCTTCAGGAAAGAAATGGCGCGATCTCTCACCTGATTGTCCCTTTCGCCTTCGTAGTCACAATGTTCTGCTAGTTTCTGCAGGCGAGTAATAAAATTGTTGATGGTTTCACCAGCTAATGGAGTAGCCGCCAAAAATGTTTGTCGGGCCATCGGAGCGTTCTTTTTGAGCTTGAAGTGTTCCGAGAGGCAGTCCATAGCTTTTTTGTAATCTTTCGCTTCGCCTCGTGCTTCGGCAGGAATCGAATTATTGAAAACATCTCGGACTTTGGGCCCAGCGAGGTGAAGTAGTAGTGCTCTTTTTTGTGTAGGGTCGCTGATTCCAGAGGCAGTAACATAAAGCTCAAATTCGCCTTTCCAAGTTAACCATCGTTGTGCGAGTGTAGCTGGTTCACCGACAGCGTCGAACGCAGGCAATCCAGGTAATCCGCTCAAGCATACGGCCATCTGTGCGAGTTTTGTCCACCGTTTAAACTCGTTTCCACTTCAGCAGCCGTTCGGCGAGTTAAATATCCGTTTTCCTCGTCGCCAAATGTGGTGTTTTCGTCTTAATATATCAAAAGACTCGCTTCACAACGACAACGTGTTTATTCGTTTCACATCTCTAGACCACATGCATGCTCTCTACATATCCCATAATATTAATATAAACATCCGGGACACTACAAGCTGGATCTAATTTTAATAAAGTAAGCAGTCTAACAAAAAACATGAAGTCGAAAGACATGATTCATTTACATTTTGCTAGAAAAAATGGAGTGTAGGTTTTTGTCGATGGTCGAGGTTCTGGGGTAAAATGTTGAGGGTCGAGGGTGCTCGCGTGGAAACTCGAAGTAACAAAAGAGTGCTGTTTGGTATCGATTCGCTGCTTAATTGAGCAATATCAGTTACAATGGTGCTAAAATCAATTATGAAGTTGGAGTTGTCAAGCTGCCAGGACGCGTTTTATTCGAAAGTTCATACAATGTCAAAACCAAAGGCTTAATGACGTGATAATCATTGAGTAAATTCTGATCTCTGAACCCAACCAGAAAGTCCTCGGCCTAACCATAATATATGCATTATCCGAAATTTCGAAATATCGCTGTCGTGTTCTCTTAGTACATAAATTAGAGGAGGTTTAACTAGCTAGAGAAGCGAAACTAGTTCGGAAAGAAGAACACAACAAGTCGACCATGTGCTCTCTGTTCTTCTCTCCTATGCTCCTCCTTGCCTACTTCATGACATACATATACGAAATGTGACATACACGTCATCCCTCCTTTTCTCGGAGGAATTCGAACAAGGACTAACAATCCTTCGAGCTACAACGTAAACAGAACGTATACAAATTCAACTTGAAAGGTAAAAGCCCTTATGCCATAAACATATCGACAAAGTCAAAAGTTCAAATTGCATGTTTCCGCATGAGTGACCTCAGCAACACTTCTAAAATCAAGGTCACAACGTTCTCAATCACAAAAACCTTAATCACAAACTTCTCCGATTTATCCACTCAGTAAACATCTTATGGAGATCAGTACATTATTTCAAACCATAGTCTTTGTATCTCTCTGCAGGTCTCCTGTCCCTCTGAGGTCTCGGAGTCAAACTCGGTGTTGCTCGCGTGCTAGGTACTGTCGCTCGATCAATATCAATGTCCTCACGGATGCCAACTGCGTCGTTTCCACTCTCTGTACTTGCTTATGCTGACAGTGTACTCTTGGTTGGAGGTTCACTCTGTGGTGTAACAGGTGCTGCTGGCGTCAATCCACTTAACTCTTGACTTGGTACCGTGGTGGGTACCACAATTCCGTCATGGCTAGCAGACGATGTCCTGGGTGTTGATACAGGATCATCCACCATAAACCTCTTCACATGTGAGGTGTTTCTCGTTATTGAGTACTGGTTCCCACCTGGAGCCTCCACGATGACACTGTTACAGGTCTTGCTTACCTCACGGTATGGCGTTGGATTAAATGGTGTCGAGAATTTGTCTTTTCTCTCTTGGCTCACTAGTAATTGATCACCGACTGTAATATCTGATGTTTTCGCATTCGCTGCTTTGTCGACATATACTTTAGTCTTTGCCTTCACTTCTGCGTCTCTACCCCGAGTTTCTGGGTCTAAACGGCAATTATTATGCAGCTCTGACAGCTTCCCTCTCATCTTCCTATTGAACAACAATTCGGCAGGGCTTTTTCCAGTGTTGGTGTGATCAATACTTCGGTATTTCGTCACATATCTTGTTAACTCCTTCTTCCAGTCTACCCCTTCAGCTTGGGCAATGCGAATTGTCTTCATTAAGGTGACCTTCTGCCGTTCAACTTCCCCACTGGCTTAGGGCCATTATTGTTGTCTTGAGATGCATGATTCCATTCTGTAAACTGTATTCCTGGAATTCTCCAGAGCTGAATTGCGGTCCATTGT
>JAHPZR010049819.1:57500-72265 GCA_019787425.1 Platygyra sinensis | reverse complement strand
CTTCAGAAACTTTATGAACTGAACAAGTTTTTATATCAAGAGCATGAAAAATCAGTTAAGAGATGGCAAATTTGTAATTGTTCCGTAATGAGTTACCTCGAACAGACAGTTAATGCTGATCTGAACTTTTGGATGAACCGCCTGTCCTTGAATGACCCTAAACGTGACTTGGCAGTTGTAGTAATTGTTTGCCGTAAAAGCATGATGGCTGCTTGCTTGCTGGATCTGTTCGGTACTGGTTGGAAAAAAAAACCACACTGAAAATCGTAGGAAACTGTTTGATGTTGTTGTCTGTGGAGTTCTGCTGATGTGTGATAGCTGCCGATGCTCCCTTTCAATTCCTTCATTGTAGTCGTTCGGCGACTTTTCATTTGCGTTGCCGATCACCTGAATAATAGACTGCCTCTAAACGTTTGCTGCCCTCAGTTGCTTTCCACTACATTGTGTGAGAAATAACTCCTGGACTGGAATCGCCGAGAGCTTTTGCTGTCTAAAGTATTTCTTCTTCTTTGCGGCTTGTCGATACACTTGCCGCGTTCGGCCTCTTCCCTTTTCCTTGCTGGCGAAGATGTGTTACTTTTCCCTCGAGCACTGACTTGGACTGATAAAACTCCCGGTCCCGTGTAACTGAGCACATGTAGTCACGTTCTTTTAAACGCCGGTCAAAGGCTGCCAGTGTGGACGTCAAACTCTCCGGTTCGTACTCTAATCCACCTTTGGTAAGTACGTCAGCATTTGTAACTTTTCATCGAGATCTTCGTGCTCATAAGCTTTCTCTTCCAGTTTAGGATTGAATTTTCTTTCATTTCCCCAGTTTTCCCAGACATTCAACCACGTTGTGTTAATTTAGTAGTACTTTTGTTTTTTTGTCTTTAGTTTCAGCTGGTCAACAACTATTTCGTCGGACGAAGTAGACCGGCTTTCAGCCATTTTGGTTTTTGCTTTAGTTAAATTTCGCGCTTCCCCAATAGTTTCCATAGCAACTTCCGTATTGCACTCTATAACCTCCATTTGCACGCTATAATCTATTTATGCACTCGTTATTGACCAATCAAATACTTGAAATTTTGTTGAGTATATTATAAACTGTTACTAACACAACGTAGTAAGCAACAGTGGCTTCTAACACAAGCTCCTCGAACTGAAATGCACATCTGCAAGTTCACTATAATAAGGTACCACCAGAAGCATAGGCATCTGGTAAACCTATAATTACATCGTCAATATGACTGAATTATAAGGAGAATTCTGCGAGCCTCCTGAGTGTTTAGATGAGTCTATGTAAACATAGAAAAGTGCTCTATGCTTTCATAAAATAATTCTAAAAAATTCACGCGAATCTGAAACTTTACATATTCTCATCTAAACACTCAGAAGGCTCGCAGAATTCTCGAAAGTTATACAAACTAGACTAAACCCATGACTACAGCTCAGGTTTGCATAACTGTCTCGAATTCACCCAACCCTCCTCGTGTTCAGACGAGGCTATGTATACACGAAAAAATTGCTCAGTTGCTTAAATAGAAGACAAACGGATGATTTGGATGACCAGGCGGAACTCGAGGACATACTTGGAGAGCAAGAAGAAAACAGTAGGCAACTACTTATAAACAGCATTAATTATTGAAAAGATTGGTCTTCGCCATCCAATTTGTTACGATGTTTACGACCTTTGCGAGTACTGCAAGAGCAGCAAACTGTCAAAGTTTAATGTTGTCATGTTGAAAGCCATCCTGAAAAACTTTGACATTTCATTTAAATCAAAGGATAGAAGAAAAGATTTGGTGGAACACTTGGCTGCTTTTCTGCAGAAATGTCCGTGTTTTGATGGGCCTGAATAACCGTTACGTCTTGATTCCTTGTAATTCAGTCATATTGACGATGTAATTATAGGTTTACCAGATGCCTACGCTTCTGGTGGTACCTTATTATAGCGAACTTGCAGATGTGCATTTCAGTTCGAGGAGCTTGTGTTAGAAGCCACTGTTGATTACTACGTTGTGTTAGTCTCTATATAGGCAGCAATGTACTGATGATGTCTGTCAGACGGCAGAGACTGTTAAAAGTTTACTGCTTGTGGACCGACGCAAGCCTGATGAAAAAATAAGAAAAACTATAAAAATAAATGTGAGACCCTCTTTACACCCATCGTATCCGCCTTTCATTGCTCGTGTAGTGACTGTAATATTGGTCAGCAGTGTTACAAATCAAAACAAAATAATATTTCACCGACTTTACCGTGATTGATGAGTCCAAGCTCGATAAAATGATTGATTTCTCTTCAGAGATAGAACTTTGCACTTGGGAAAAATATCAATGAATTGATGACTGTATAATCAAGGAAAGTCTCGGCATTTTCGTTTTCTTTTACGGCGGGTTTTCAGGCGGCAAAGTCAGTACGAGTCGTGAGTTCCTGCAGCTATTCAAACACATCGATTTCACGTTCAATGGATAATTTACAGACTTGTATAGGTAAGTTTTACATCGAATTCTATTATTGTGTTATCAGCTCATTTCTAATGCTATATGTACCAATTTAAACTGATATTTGAGCTACAACAATCAGAAAATATAAGCTAAAACCAATCCTTTGCTCAGGTGGCTCCACACAGCGTTGGATCGCCAAATGGCGAATTTGTGTCATTTTATTACGCTCGTAACTCTTCACACAGTAGAGTGCCAATAAATTTTATTTCATGGTTTCAGGGATCCATCTTAATACTTTTCAGAAAAATACAAGAGGTTCTCCGAATAAGTCAGAATTCTGAGAAATTTCGCTTTACGCTACACCACTTGGCCCGCTTCTTGAAAATGGCGTTGACATTATTCTGTTTAAGTGATTACAATTTTAGTAATTCTCCATACTCTGGCTTGATTTTACCATTCTTCTTAAGTGCGGTGATGTATCTAATTGTGGTGTAATTCTTATCTTTGTACGCTAAATATACGATCGGTAGCAAGCATCCGAAAGATGGCTAATTTCCGCTTCGTGAAGGGCCCAATTTGAGGGTTTCGGGTATCGATCACTATCTCCTCAAAATCTCGACTATTATCGAGAATAAAAACCAAAGAAATGTATTTTCTTTTACCTTATATCAACCTTGTTTCGTGGAGAAATTTTGAAGAAAATCGAAATTTTGATCCAAATTAAGTGGTCGATTCTTAGGCGGACAGCCTCTTAAAACGTTCGTAGAATCGCTGATTTCGCCGTCGTAATAGAGTGATCAGGGACTTTAAGCAGCAGGAACGCGGACGGCGACGGGGACACCGAAACCTGTGAGAAGATCGGGGAGAGAACGCCGTTTTGACAGAAATTCACAAATATAAAGCAGCACCTTCGGAAACCATAGTTTCTACACTGTCAAGCTTATTGACGTGATTTTCGTCCTCTGTTTATCAGGACGACTTCATGTAAAGAAGTTCGCAATCAACTCTTGATAAGCCACGGTGAAGGTGTGTTAAACGGTCACGAACTCCTACTTTTGTGCGATTTAAAACGGTATAATATTCTCGACCTACCAGCAAGACATTTTTTCCTAGCACCCTGGTGTGCAGGATATTTTTTCCCTCCTAAATGCTCTGCAGGATATTTTTTTTCTCTTCTCATTTCTCTGCAAGATTTTTTTTTCCTTAAAAAAGTGTTGTGTTTACATTTACAGAATGTATGTACATTTACATTGTGGTTATCGCAGTAATAGGTCTTATATGGAGCTGCAAAGCCTTAAAATGTTGTAAGCTATACAAAATCATTCTTGTATCGCTACATGTTTTCAGAATGTCATTCTTTAGAATCATTTAATATTACCTACATAACAATAATATTCTCATGTTATAAAGTGATGTTCCACAGGTAAATTTGAAAATGTTTAGCTTCTTAATTTAAAAAAATTATAGCTAAAAATAACAAAAAGCAGTTCAGAAATGCTCATAGCATGGTAATTACTGCTAGAATCATTAGTTACAATTTAAAAGTGGACTGAAATCTCCAAACAAATGTGAAAGCCTCTGTGTGAAAGCGGAATTAAAGCTAGTTGATCATGGTCTAATTTGAAAAATAGCCCTAGTAATTTTTGCTCAGCCTCTTTACAGTCCACTTCTAAATTGGGTACCTCAAAGTTGAACATAAAAGCAATGTGATGGCGTTCGGAGTTGAGCTGTGTGCTATTCGAACAGGCCACTTACTGGGCATTGCTTTTCTTTAACCAAGGTTTGAAGTGGCAGAGGGTGGGGAATTTGAAATTTAGCGACCCAAAATATTTGAAATGTCAATCATCATAGCCCCTGGGTATGCCTGCACTCCCCTCATTGGGGCTAGGCATTGATAGGTGATAGGTGCATTACTAAAACATCGCAAAAATTTTATATTATATTGTTATATGTTGTCTTATATTATATGACATTGCAAAAACCTTATATTTCAATAGAAAATAATTACATGAAAATGCTTCAGTTGAAAAGATTTAAATGAACAAATTATTTTTCTTTGTCTGATAAAACTTGATTCTCGAAATAGAAAATTTTACCTCCATTACTTCTTGTGATAAGCTAACGAGTTTGGATACAGAGCGAGCCAGCAAGCCAGAAATCCCTGATCCCAATAACAGCAAGCTACCTAAGGAACTGTAGGTTAACTGTAGTGCTAACTAGGCTAGCCAATGTGTAATTTAGGCTAACCGTAATGGCCTGCATGATTCCTATGACTTGCAGCCATGTGAACTGTGCAAGCAAGAAATCCCTTATCCCATTTTCAGGGCAAACCCCAAGCTACCTAAGCTAACTGTAGGCCAACCGGTGTGTTGTTTAGGCTAACCAGAGTGTTATTTAGGCCAATCAATGTGTTATTTTAATAGACTAACCAGAGTGGCTCGCTGGCTTGCAGATTATCTAGAATGGTTGCAGTTTTGCTGGGATTTTGTAAAGTCCCCCAGGAATGATGAAATAGCTTTGCAAATTTTTCTTCCTTGCTTGCAGCAGTGCAAGAATTTGGTTTCTATTTCATTTGTGCTGCATGCAATTTTTTTCTTCCAACAAGCGCTTGCAGGAAATTTTTTTTCAAAATCACTAATCTGACATCACTAAGTTATCATCTTTCAATGGTAAAATTTTCAGAAAAAAAATCAATGTTAGAAAATTTTCGCGCAACGTCCTTAAAAGAAGACGAGCATTCGTTTCGCTATCGAGCTTAGCTTGAGAGAAATTTCTTTCGTTGTGTACGTGCACGCGCTCATTAGAGCGCGTTAATGACGCGAACATCGTGCGCAGTAGGAATGCGCAATGCAAGACTGAGGAATCACGTCACCTTAAGAAAATTGAAAAAGAAATTTGCAGAATAAGAACACAATGATGGCAATGTCACTGTTCAAAGAAAGGCTTAAAACCGTTCTGTACAATTTCTATAGTGTACATTGAATCAAATAAAAAGTAGTTTAAAAGTAAGACATTTTACAAGTTTCAGGTCGACTGAAGCTCTTTGCAGTGCATTACTATCATCTTCTACTGCGCAAATCAAAATCATTTACCTAAAGAGAGCCTCAAGTTCTTTACGATAATTCCCGCTGAAAATGAAACAGATAGAAGGATTTATGGCAGAACTTGCAACAGACAGTAAACGGACGGCATAGATGAAGTATGGAACCCCACAATTTGCCCATATGATGCTGTTTGTAAAGTGGAGAATAAACAGTATAGCGCGGGGCAGCCAGCATACTGCAAACCCTAACACAATAGAAATGGCCATCTTTAACACGTTTCTCTCCCTTTGCTGGCGTTGTTGTCCAGCGTTGGATGATTGCTCGCCTGGAATCTTCTGCGACTTGAGTTTTAAATAGATGATAATGTAAAGTATGGCTATCAACACAAACGAAATAAACATGAATACAACCACATAGGACACAGCGTAATTCTCATAGGATGAGGACTCTCCAAAAAGTTCATTCCAATGGCGCGCACAAACCAGTCCTTCAGAATATTCAACAAGTTTGCTGACGAAAAGCAGTGGAGAGTTAACAGCCATCGCGACGATCCAAGTGGCGAGAATGAAGAAAGAACACAGCTTTGAACTGATGAGTGGAGAACGGAGAGGAAATACCACAGCACCAAATCGATCTATTGCTATCAGAACGAGGCTCTGAATAGAAACAGCAGTGGAGACACTAGGTAAGAAGGCTTTTAACTTGCAGAAGGCCAGGCCAAGAGAGCCACCGATCAGCCAGGAGTCTGTGTAGAGCATCAATATAAACGGAGGAATAATGAAAATGGGAAACAGCAGATCGGACATGGCCATGTTTACAATGAAAAAGTTGATGGGTTTTCGCATTGTTTTCGTCTTGTAGACAATTATTCCGATAGCGGTGTTCCCAGCCAATGAAACAATGAAGACCAGGCAGTAAGCAAAGGTTTTTTCCAATTCTCTCTACTGTAGGATTGTTGGGGCAGCTCGATGGCTGCGTTTCATTCATCGTTGTATTCAAGTTTCCCGACCTTGCCGCTCAGTTTCTTAGTCCTCTATGGGTCACCAATGGGTTTTCTGCACTTGATGACGTCGCTCGATTTATGTTTTAGCGAAGGCAGGGCGGCTGTTCGGCTTGGTGCCGTTATTTGCGCGAAAAGATTAATCGATTAGGAAATTTCCACGACACCTTTAACAAGACAGAATTTTACAAGTGAATATATGAAATGTCATCAGTATATTTGAACTGCGGATAAAGATATGTAGAAATGAATAAATTATCGCAGTTACGTACACAACTATAGCAGCTGCGGTTACATAGCTGCTTAAATTGTGTGTATAACTGCCGTGATCAATCATGTCTTGATGTATCTCTCCGCAGTTCAAATATATGATATTTTATTCATTCACTTGCATTCGTCATCATCTACTTGTATATTACGAACTCACAACGTGACCAGCTCCCAGTTGACTTGATGGCCCACTTGATGGCTTGTTGATGGCTCAGTTGATAGCTACAAAGGGGGACAAAAGTCTTATTACATTTAACATGATCTGCCTTTCTTTCTCCTCCTTCCCCACCGCCCCCAAGCAATGTTGTAGTCTGTTCAGCCCTGTATACTTTAGCCTGTCCTGAAAGCGTTTCTTCATCCCAACATTGTTTGGATGGGGGAGGGGAGGGGAGGGCCATTCTCAGTGTCAACGTGTTTAGAGAAGTGCATATTATGCTTTATAACCCATCCATTAATTTTTGATTGATTTTATTGGCTACTTTACGTCACGTGATCTAAATTGCCGGACAGGTATCACGCAATAACCCCCGCCCGCGTCGATATTTGTCCTCTGATTGTTTCCGTCGAGGAAAAACAGTCAGCCCAAGAATTTCAACTTTTCTTTTCTCTTATTTAATATGGAAGGAAACCAAACTGGTGTTACTGAGTCTAGCGATGATTACATTGAAAAGCTGATGGCAAGTGCTGTTCCGGAAAGTACAATAAAAGTCACCAAAATACGCTGTCAATGTCTTTGAAGGTGGAGAAAGTCACGAGTAGACTTTTAATATTTAGTCCTACGTAAATTTAAACCGATTCATTTTACAAAATAAAGATTTAATACAATGTGATAACTAACTATAAAATAAACCAACCGTTCGCGTCCGACTTTAGCGTGGAGGAAGGAGACAAAAATTCCAGTCGCACTTGAAATCATGGAGTCGGCAGAATTGTCAACCATGTTGAATCCTTTTTTACGCAGAAACCAGAAAATTCAGTGGAAGGAAAACCATACAGTCGCAGCTTGGTCTGAATGCTCCAGAAAGTTTTGCAAATTCGGCATGGTTTAACACCATTCTCTACTTCGGAAAGAGAGGCCGTGAAAACCAACGCGAGATGAAACCCCAGTGACCTTTAGCTCAAAACAACAACAACCGGCTGAAGTACTTCATTTCAAGCGAGAGAGCGACGAAAAATCAGTCCACCTTCAAGTGCTACAGATTTTACACATTCCGTGTTTCACAGATGTAAATTCTGAGACTGAAATACATTTCTTTCTAGTCAAGTTTATGAACAGTACGTCGGAATATATGAACCAAAAGCGCTAAGTTTTCGAGTTTTTGATCCAAGGGGCGTTACGAGAATTAAATTCAGTTGACAGCTTGTCAAATTTGGTCCAATCACAGTGGAAATAAAGTTAGTTAAACCAATCAAATTTACTTTGCTCCCTCACGTCAATCACCGCATTGGCCATCAGATCACCAATGGCTTTTTCATCATCAGTTTACGAGCGCTTTATTGCGAACTGAAAATTAATGGGAGGGTTATAAAATAAATAAACCCCTTTCTGGCTTGCTGGTATGTCGGCTGATAATGTCCTTGGCTGAGAGATTGTCCTCAAAATTTCACATTTGCCCTCGAAGCTTCGCTTCTCGGCCAAATGTTCATTTTTCGGACAATCTCTCAGCCGCGGACATTATCAGCCGACATACCAGCCGCCTGAAGGGGTTTATTTACTAAATATCCGATTATTTGATAAGTTAAGGATGTGAAAGCAAGGTTTTCTAGAACCGTCCCAAGGATTTTTGTCCTCCATTGTCTGAGAAATATTCCAGGTGTTATATATGAAATTTGGTAAGAATTTTTTAGTCAAAAGCTGGGAAACCGGTATTCTTTAACGTGTTTCCATTTTTTAAATTTGGCTATTTCAGGTACCTTATTTTCTGCCTGTTTTGAAAACGAGTCAGAGGTGGGGCAAGTAGGGGAACAGCATTGTGCCATGTATGATCAAGATAAGGAGTTGTGTAGGTGTCATCTTATTATTATCTATTTTTTTTTTTTTATCTCTTAAACCATGTTGCATGCAAAATTCCTTAGGAATGCATTTGACACAGGCATCGTTTAAAGGCTCGTGAGGCGATAAAGGGTTGGATTTATGAGTTGAAGTATCAGCTAGAGATACTGATCGTTCTCCAGATGAATGCAGCCATTTCGTTTTCCATCGCATCTCGTTCTTGTATTCCTTCTTGTCTGTCAGATCACACGTAAACCGGCGGTGGGCACATACGTCAGTTTGGACGTCGTTGCTTCATCTCAAAGTGATCCAAGCCCATGAGCATTTCTGAAATCATTTTAAAGCGGTCAAACAGAAATCAGTAAGGTTTCTTGCTATCATGATTACTTTGTTTATTTGTTTTTTTCCTCTTTCTGCAAGAAAGATACGTTAGCAAGCAGGTCTTGTCGAACGTTGTCATCTAACTGTAACCCAATAAACCTACTGCGAAAAAATTGCTTTGGATATTACATAACACGACAGTAAAGGCCTTTAGCAAAACCAGCAACCACTGGTTAAAGTTAAAACAAAGCTGAAGACTTATGAAGTGAATAACAGCGTAAAATATATAAAGTACGAAGGTACATGTCTGAGGGGAAAACGTGGCGTTCCTGACACTGCGGGTGATAACAACTTGCAAATGATCGACAGAAGCTTCTTGTCCAGGCTTCCCACTCAGTCAACAAGCTATTTGGATTTTAACAGGGAAAAATATTTTCTATAGCTGAAACAAAAAGCAACCAAGACAAAAAAAAGTATTCAAGTTAAACCACCATAATTAAACGCGTAATCCTACAGTAACAAAAGAAAAGCTGAACAAGAAAAAAAGGCTGGGGAATCATAACTTCTTTTGGCGGCTGAGTCCTACCAGTAAAGCATTAAAAAATGAGCCATCAAGACTACTACAGAAACAGCTGGAAAACAGATGTCTATAATAAGCTCAGCAAACAGAAAAAGACCAGGAGGTTTTGTCGAATATAGAAGTTAACCCCGGGGGGGGGGGGGGGGGTACTCGATATATTTCCGGGTGAGGAGGTGCGGCCCGGCCCCTCATACCCTGTCCCTGTTTAAGACAAATATCGCTGATTTCCTACCCTGTTAAGACAGAATTCCGATTTTTGATACCCTGTTTAAGACATAGATTAAAAGTTGCGGTTACAAATTGTGTGGCTTTCTTGTTGTGTAATCGATGGAAATTTAATGTGCCTGGTATCAATGCCAAAGTAAACGAAGTCAATAATAATTTAGAAGACTTGTAAAAATTTTGCCGTTTATCATCCAAGAAAAGATATCCCATTTAAGACAAAAATTGATAAACCGATACCCTGATTAAGACAAAAAATGACAAATTCGATACCCTGTTTAAGACAAAAATCCCGAAAAACATACCCTGGCTGGCCGCACGTCCCCATTAAGCTCTTATAAGGGAGTACCCCCCACCCCGGGAAGTTAACCTCCCAAGGAAGGAACTGCTAGCATGTAAACCGTTGCAGATGCCTTTTGTCTTCAGGATTAGGGGCAGACTTGTGTGCAGACATCACGATTTGGTGCTGTAGCCAGGCAGCTCACAAAATACTGCGGGGTAAAAAATAGGACAAAAAAAGAGAGGGTGCTTAATTTGATTTGCTAACACTCTGAGAGAGTTATAAAAAACAACAGCAACAACAACAACAACAACACAATCGATCCTGCATAGAAATGGCCAAGGAATGGAATCGGTCGGACTTAAACATTCAAGCGTTGATTGACGCTTTGACCAACTTTATTTCTTCCATATTAAGAAAATCGCTAAATAGTATTTATGTATTTTATTGCTTCCTAATCATTGAGAACAAAAATAGTTTACAAAATAACTACAAGTGATGGAAAGTGAAAAGTCAAAAGAATGGTTAGAAACCGGTCAGTCACGTTTATCAAGCGTGCAGTGAATCAAACAAAATAGCAGTCTTGAAATAAATATAATTTACGCGGTTTTAGGGCGAAAATTATGAATAGAGTATTGAATAACTACAAAATGATGGTAAACTCAGTCTCCAAAAAAGATTGAAACCGTTGTACAAAGTTTCTTTTAAATCATGATACTGTATATTGAATCAAATCAGAAAAAGCTGTTCAAAATTAACGTTTTTCACACTTTTAAGTCCACTGAACCTCTATACTGCACATACGTATGTTCACAATCATTTATCTAAATAGAGCCTCAAATTCGTTACGATAATTTTTGTTCAAAATTAAACAGATACAAGGATTTATGGCAGAATTTGCTTCAACCATGAAACTGAGAACATAGAAAACGTAGCGGATGCCACAATTCGGCCTCTGGATGGTGTGCGCAAAGAGTAAAATACACAAAAAGATAGCCATGGGCAGCCAGCACACTACAAACCCTAACACAATAGCAATGGCCATCTTTAACACATTTCGCTCCCTTTGCTGGCGTTGTTGTCCAGCGTTGGCTGATTGCTCGCCTGGAACTATCTGTGACTTAATTTTTATGTAGATGATAATGTAAAGTATCGCTATCAACACCAACGGGATAAACGTGAATACAACCACATAGGACAAGATGTAATTCTCATAGGATGAAGACTCGCCAAAAACTTCATTCCAATGGTTCTCACAAAACAGTCCTTCAGGATATTCAACAAGTTTCTTGACGAAAAGCTCTGGGGAGTTAACAGCTATGGCGACAATCCAAGTGGTGAGAATGAAGAACGGGCACAGCTTTGAACTGATGAGTGGAGAACGGAGAGGAAATGCCACAGCACCAAATCGATCCACTGCTATCAGAACCAGGCTCTGAATAGAAACAGCAGATGAGACACGAGGTAAGAAGAATTTTAGCTTACATAAGGCCTGGCCAAGAGGACCACCGATCAGCGAGGAATCTATATAGAGCTGTTGTATTCCGTTGGGGATCACGATAATCGGATAAAGGAGATCGGACATGGCCATGTTAACAATGAAAAAGTTGATGGGTTTTCTCATGGTATTCTTCTTGTAGAAAATTATTCCGATGACGCTGTTCCCAGCCAATGAAACAATGAAGATCAGGCAGTAAACAAAGGTTTTTCCAATTTTCTCTGCTGTAGGATTGCTTGGGCAGCTCGATGGCTGAGTTCCATTCATAGTTGTATTCACGTTTTCCGACATTGGCGTTTAGTTCCTTTTACGACTCTTACGCTCACAAATGAGTTTTCTTCTTGTTTCGCCCTTAGAAACGTAAATTTTTTGTTTTAGCGAAGGCGGGATAACTGTTTGGCTTGATGCCGTCATTGGTGAGAAAAGATTGATCGATTAGAGAATTTCCACGACTTGTTTGGTGATTGGAGACCTTTCTAGTGTTCCAGCTGTACGCGGTCTATTTGACAAGAAATAATTAGGATATCCTATTTGGTGAGTAGTTAAACAAAAGGAAGATGTCATCAGCTTGTGTCACAAATTGCTTTTTACTTTTCGCTTTCATTTCTATGCCTCTGGAAGCAGACAGTTACCTATGACGTCGGTGCTGCAACAGCTCAGATGGTGTAGTGACAGATGGCTGAATTGTTTATGAGATCTGTTCCAAGCATGATCAACAATCGACAAAGCTTCTTCTTTCCGTTATTGTTTGGTCGTGCATCAAAGTTTCCATCAAAAACAGTCATTGAGAGCACAGGATGTTTAACGTTAGAACCCAATGTCAATGAAAAAAACAAACATTCATCTTAATGTCTTATCAGAGAATGTCTCTTTTCAGAGTTAATTTAGAAATATAATGACAACGTAACCGCCTAATCAGATGCTGCCGCGCAAATGTGATATAAAATTACTCCGCAGATTCATGAAGTTTCTAAGTATCCAAGTCAACTAGTCAGTCTGTTAACTCCTTGTGTACTGCATATGACTTCAACAAAGGCGAAGAACTTTAGGATCGGTTTCAAACTTGGGTTATAGCACTAAGATTCTGTTTCTTTAAAAATTGTGTTTGCACCTGTGTATAATCAAAACAGCAATTTAAGCCAACTCGAGATGCCCGTTTTAAATATGTTATTGACCTAGCTTTTCGGTCCATGTTCAAGGAAAGAAGGAACATCAGGTAGTAAGAAAAGGCTACTCCAGTTTTTTTTCTGCTGTAGGAATGGTTGAGTTCCATAGACGTTTTGCATAAATAGCGTCTGAATTTGAATAACAATACTCACACACCTTAGCCTCACATTCATGTGAAAATTCCTTTGTCTTGAAACATGAATGTGAGGCTGAGGATGTACAAAGTATTGTTATTCAAATTCAGGCGCCATTTATGCAAAGGGTCTTTACATCTTCCAGCATTGCCTTTCAATTTCTTTTTCCATTTCGGCTCACGGATAAGCTTTCTTCCGGTCTCTTCACTTAGTAAAGGCAAGGTATTCATGTTCTAGCGGAATAACTGTTCAGCTTAAACGTCGTCGTTTGCGAGGAAAGAATGATCGATTAAAAAAGTTTCCACGACATGTTTCGTGATTGGCAGATCTTTGTTCCAGCTGTCCGCGGCCCGGCTATGTGACAATATAATTAGGGATTCCTATTTCGTCAGTAACTCAACAAAATTAAGTGATCAGTCAGCTTGTGCTACAAATTGCTTTTTGTTTTCATTTCATATCTTGACATCTATCATCTATGAAACTGGAAGCAGACAGTTACCTATGATAACGCTGCTGTAACAGATTGTGTATCGATGTGTTCCAAGCATGATAAACAGTCGTTGAACTTTCTTCTTCCCGTTATTGTTTATGGCCAAATTTGATGTTGGCCTTCAATCTACTGCCCTTCTCAAATGAACAGCCACAAATAATGCAGTAGTAATTTATTACCCACTTGGCTTCATCCTGTTGAGCTGAAATTCGAGAGAAAATTTTCCAGGCCATTTGCTGCACAAAATTTAGGGTATTCTCACTTTACGCTCTTGCTTTATAAGGTATAATGTATGGTGTTAGTTAGAGAGGCAATTTCCTGAATGAATGGAAAATTTGCCAAAATTATAGTGGGAAACTTGACACAAAGTGTTTTATTAGGAAATGTACGTGTCATACGCGCAATTTTCAAAGCTACTCGCTGCCCAAACTTCATTATTGTATTGCTAAACATCACGTACTGCGTGAGCTATTGAATTTGCTAAAATAACTGTACCACTACGCGCAGTCTTATTGGTCGACAGATGTGTTTAGATGAGAGTATGTAAACATGGTTGTGACGTTTCAGATTTGCGCGTATTTTTAAGAATTATTTTATTAAAGAAAAAGAGCACTTTTTCCGTGTTTACCGAGCCTTATCTTAACACTCGGAGAGTAAGGAGAATTCTCGAAAGTTATACAAACCCTCGATTATGTCTCGGGTTTGCATAACTGTCTCGAATTCTCCCAACCCTCCTCGTGTTTAGCTGAGGCTATGAAAACACGAAAAAAGTGCTCTATTGCTTAATTACATAATAACCAAATCAATGCGCGCGCTCTGATTGGCCAATCAGCTATGGTTTATTGTCCCAATAAAACCATGGAAAAATTGCGCGTCTTCTGTATTGTTATAGAAAAGCAATAGACCACAAGTTTCCATGGTTGATAAACCATTTGGGATGTTGGAAGAACACTCGGACAATTCGTAAATCACTCGCTTGCGGCTCGTGATTTACGAATTCTTCTCGTGTTCTACCGACATCCCGCCATGTTGAAGGAGTGCCCAAGGTCATTTCATTCAGTCTGGTCAAACGTTTGAGAAAGTAAACGAGCGTACAAGCCTTTTGATTCCATTTGAAATATATATTTCACTCCGTAACTTCATAAACCTATCTTCTCTTAAAACCCCAATCCAAAATTGACAAACTTTTAGGTCAGTTTTCCAACGACTCTATAAGAATATCTGCAATTATTAGTTTTGTAAAGATTTTGGCTAACCTGGAACCGAAGCCTAAAAAAAACGCTTATTAGAAACAAAAACTTTGCTGGAATTTCAATTCTGGATTAGCGTTTTCCGGAAG
>JAHPZR010049819.1:27500-52500 GCA_019787425.1 Platygyra sinensis | reverse complement strand
AGAAAACGAACAACGTGACCACGTAGACGTTTCTGTGCTTCATCGATTATAGAAACACGATTTTTAACCAATCAGTGCGCACGTCAGTTTTCTTTGGGCTATTTTCTAAAATTTATCGTTGATGGCATCAACCAAGAGCTTTTAAAGTGGCCGATCAGGTAACTCACTCGTTAAAACAAAAATTACCACAAGTGTTTAACTGAGACATTCATGGCTGGTTCAACGTGTACGTATGCTGGATATATGTTATACGCCGTTACATTACGCCGGAGAACTGATTTGAAAACGCAGCTTCATTTATTCGGTTAGGTCAACCGTACACACTACTCCGTCACGAAAATAAAGCTGCGTTTTCGTGTGGACAGAAAACACGTTGAAAATTGAGTTTTTCGAAAATGATGGCGTGAAGATAATCACGTGAACTCCCTGACCGAGTTTTTTGTCAAACACGAATCCAAAATGACCGGTGATTGTCGTGTTTTCAAATTCCTCCGGCGTAGTGTGGACGGAAAACATTTGATGCGTTCTCAGAGTGAAACCGCCGTTTTCAAATTCCTCTGGCGTAGTGTGGACGGAAGACATTTGATGCATTTTTAAACTGAAACCTCCGTTTTCAAATTCTTCTGCAGGCCCGGGTTGTTCAAAGGCTGGATAACGCTATCCACCGGATAAATCACTATCCAGCGGATAGCGTGGTTTGTTTTGTTAACACTTATCCACTGGATAGTGATTTATCCGGTGGATAGCGTTATCCAGCCTTTGAACAACCGGGGCCAGGCGTATCGTGGACGGGGCGTAAATGAAGAAACACTGGACAGAGAATGAAAGAACAGAGCACTTACAAACTGAACTTGTAAGTTCATTATCCCTTGTACTGACATGACAGCTATAAGCACCACCAATGCAGCTTGGTGTTTCCGCTTGTCACAAACAAAACCGAACAACTGAAACAAAGAAAACAATTATAACACAAAGATATCTACATGAGTAATTTTTTTTTTAACAAAAACGTTCTCGTTATTATTAGTGACAGATCTACAATTATTTGCCTTAGTTTTTGAGATTTTGGAGATACGACGAGACTTGCAATAACTCAGGAGAAACGCTTCACTTTTTACTTTTCGATTTTCTCCTTAGTCTTAGTTTTCATTGAGAACATAACCGAGATAGTATTTTACAACATTTCCAAACATCTCCAACGTCGTCAAAAACATCCCGCTGCGCTTTTTATTTTCAACACCTCTTCTCGATGTTATGAAATGTGCCGAGACACTGCGTCTCTTATATGATATGTGACTTACCTGTCTTGAAGCCAAGAGTGAAGCCATAACACACAGCGCTGGAGTACCAAACAACTTTAATCGCATTATAATGATGGCCATGATAACAAAGGCTAGTGACTGCAACACGTGGTACAAATGCTGATACGAAAGAAATAGAAGGGAAAATCAAGAATGGTTCTTGGCAACAGGTGTGACCAATTCCCAATAGTTTTCGTCGTTCATCAACAGAGAGGAACGGTGTACTAGTTTTACCCGCAGAAATGAATAGTAAAGCACCTTGTACAGAGTAATGAACAGTACCACAGGAATTGAAGTACTGGTCAATAGCTTCCATTTTGATGGAAACACACTCGAGTTTCATCCACGGGCTTCAAATTTAGAACCTTACAATATGAAAGTATTAGCCGATACTTCTCCTTTGAATAGTCGCACAATAAGGTTTCATCCACAGACAAAAAAAACGAACCACCTAAACAGTACCACATGAAAGTACTGCTCAATAGCTGTGCCACACACTAGGGTTTCATCCACAGACTTAGAAGTTATAACCACCTTGTACAGCATAATAAACAGTACCACATGAAAGTACTGCTCAATAGCTTTCAATTGAATGGTCACACACTAGGGTTTCTTTCAGACTTAAAAGTTAGAACCACCTTGTACAACATAATAAACAGTACCACATGAAAGAACTGCCCAACAGCTTTAATTTGAATGGTCACACACTAAGGTTTCATCCACAGATTTTAAAGTTAGAACTACCTTGCACAATATAATAAACAGTATCACATGAAAGTACTGCTCAATAGCCTTCATTCGAAAGATCCCACAACCAAATCCATGAATTGACTTTATTACGATTTATTTCTCTAAAGGAAAGCGTTAGAAAATATGCCCTATTTACCTCAGCATAAGGCTTCAGATTCACTGTTTTCCTATACAAGAAACGAGAAAAAATAGGGTAGTTAATATCCAAATAAAAGATTGAAAAAATTGTGAAAGTTATTTTATCCTAGAGAATAATCTACTGAGGCCAACTGTTTTTTATAGATGTGTTCAATCAGTGCGTTACTATAATAATAAAACTGCCGATCAATCTTCTGCAAATTCCCTCCATGTTATCTATATGAAAGTCTACAAGACAACTTTATATCTCACAGAATTGCATTTTCGTTACAAACATAATAGGCTGGCCCAACACCGTAAGTCAAAGACAGCGTCATAAATTACATTTATGTAATTGTTGTCAGTTACGTTTTGGTCATACGCTGGAAGTCTCACGGCCGGTCTACCTTACGCTGGATGAATATGAAAACGGAGGTTTCACTCTGAAAACGTTTCCGTCCACACTACATGTACACCGGAGGCATTTAAAAACGCAACAATTACCGGTCATTCTTAATATGTGTTTAAGGAAAACTAGGTCAGGGAAATCTCAAAATGTTTTCCGTCCACACGAAACTGATTAAAAGCCGGCGTTTTCAAAATTCTCCGGTTTAAGGAGCGTTTTGGAAAAGCTCCGTTTTCGTGACGGATAAGAGTGGACGGTAGGTCTAACCGAAGAAATAAAGCCGCGTATTCAAATTCTTCTAGCGTAGCATGGAAGGAGCCCCTTACTTATAATCTTCGTTTTCTTCTTCATCTGATTCGGTTTCTGATACTTTTGCTTTGTCCGACTCGTCTTTTGCAGTCATCCGAGCCTTCCATTCATTTCCAATAATCTGAAATAGGGAGGTTAGAAGATTCCACAGGCCATTTACAAAAAGTGATGTTGTGCGCAGATAATAAGGTCGTTAGGAAGGGAGAATTTCAAAACCACCTCTAATTTATCTTCACGAATCTCTATTCAACTTACATTCTCCATGTAACAAGTACCCTTTTTGAATCACAATAAAAAAGTGAAAACTTTTAACACCAGGCTATAACCTTCAGAGGGAGCTTTAATTGCTTACAGAGGAACATTCATCGAAAATAGTAATTTAGTCTAGAAAATTCATAGTACTATTATACCTCATAGTTATGGATCATTAGAAATAATAAGAAGTCGGTTAATTATTCTTAAAAGAAGGAAGTATTTCACCTTCATTGCAACCGCAGTAATACCAACAGCGGCAGCTGGTAATAGCAACGTCTTGGTCAACTTTGTTGGGGTCTACAGAGGAAGAAAATGAATAACCAGCAACGGTTATGGCTCTAACTGGCTTCATATTGTGAAAACGAGAAAAATTGATCTTTGTTATTCACCTCACAACTACAGTGTTTCCAAAGAAAAAACAAGCACAGTGTTGAGTGAAATATTTCAAAAGAGCAATCCTACATAGTTTTCTACTTGCACGCTGGTTCTAAAACTGCTTTTCATTACACCTTGTAAGCCACAGTTTGACATTACCCAGCAAAGATAAAAAAAAAAAATGACGAGTGTCTTGAGTTCCTATAATACAGGTAATCGCAAAAAGAATAAAAACAACTAAGTTAAACACGTAACATGTTGTTTTTGTAATACTCCCAACAAACCTCCGGATCGGAGAAGTCAAACTCTGGAGCACACGTGTACAACGAGGTGTCAAAATTCCTGAAGTTGGAAAACTTGGAACGTAAGATGCTGGTTATGTGCGCCTGAAATGGAATAAAATGAAGACTGTTGCAACCAATTATTACATCGACCATTTACGATTGGGATATCAGCCGGTGACATATCTTGTACTGTATGGGTACTGCATAGACTCCTTCATCAGCATGCCTTACAAGTGTTTGTTGGAAAGACTCGTACCTCTTACATTATAACAAGAGTGTTTTTTAACCTAGGAGTATATTAGATTCATGAGTAACAATTGAAAGTAAATTAAGGACAACCTAACGAAACTGCAGGAAAGAGTGAAGAGGAGAAGGGGTGATGTATCTCATCCACGTGTGGTAAAAATAATCCTCCGTTTTCCCAAGGTACAAAACTTTCATCAAGGAACAGGAGTGGATTGCTGTCAGGGTCAAATAGCGACAGATGAGTTAGAGGTTTAGTGTAACAATTATTGGAGTTCAACAGGAATGAGAACAACTCGCTTACATCATCTGCGATTCCAAGGATCTTTGCAATCGCAATCTTAATTCCTATGGCTCCAGTCAGAACATCACAGCATGAATAACCTGCAAATAACCACAATTCACAATTACTAATAACATGGGATTTCATAACGGTTCAAATCAAAGATTAATAACACTCTCAGCATACCCATATTAGAAGCTGATGAGGCACTTGATAAATAAGTGGCTCAAGTTTGGCAATAATCTGCAGGAAAAATAGAACAGCAGTTGTAAATCTGAAAGACGTTCTCTGGTTAAAAATTGATTAAAAATTATAAGCTTTCGGCTATCTATCTATAGCCTTTAACGAATGAAATATAAAAAAGCGCGAATTAAAATATATACGAAAAGGGGTGTAAAAAATTCGATGCGGGTGAGAACTAGAATATGAATAAGAATGATCTAGAAAAAATTACAATAAGATAGAGTATTGTCTCGGTAACGGTTTAGAATTATTGTCCGCGTTAACAGTTTTAGCGGTATGCCAGGATTCCAAGGTTTTTCTAACACGGTAGTTGCCTTTGTCAATTACGCATGCATTATTGAAGTCAATAGAGTGGTCATTCTTCCATGCATGGCTGGCAATGTTTGATCCTTTCGCGAAATTTTTTAGGTTTCTTTGATGTTCTTTTTTCCGCGTTGAAAAGCATCTTCCAGTTTCGCCAATGTAACTCCACGGACAGTCCGAGCACGGAATTTTGTAGACAACATTGCATTGTTGGTCCACGGGCTGTCTTGTTTTTGGGGATGGGAATTCTTGCTGAAGGGTTTTAAGAGGTTTGGTGACGACTCGAATTTCTTGTTTGCGTAATAATCTCATGAGGGGCTCTGTCAAGCCGCTAATGTATGGAAGGCACGCAAATCCATGGGGTGTATTCTGTGGGTCAGCCCAACTAAAGAACATTGCTACCAATTCTTCTGGTGATGGTACAGTTGGTGATGGTGGCTTCTTTCTATTTTTGGAAATATGAGAGATGACTGAGGACGGGTAGCCGTTGGCTTTTAGTGCATCTGTGACATAGTTGGTCTCGCGTGATTTTCCTTCGATAGTGCTTGGGAGATTAGACGCACGGAATAACAAGGTAGAGGCCGTGCTGATTTTGTGTTTTCTCTCATGATGTGAGGAGAAGTCTAGATATCTATCAGTGTGGGTTGGTTTTCGATAAACATCGATGACGGCAACACCATTTTTTCTTGACACTAAGGTGTCAAGGAAGGCAATTTGTCCATTGTTCTCTTCTTCAATGGTAAATGTGATCTTAGGGTCGACAGCGTTTAAGGTGTCGTGGAAGGAATGGACAGCAGCTTTCTTGACACAAAATCAGCACGGCCTCTACCTTGTTATTCCGTGCGTCTAATCTCCCAAGCACTATCGAAGGAAAATCACGCGAGACCAACTATGTCACAGATGCACTAAAAGCCAACGGCTACCCGTCCTCAGTCATCTCTCATATTTCCAAAAATAGAAAGAAGCCACCATCACCAACTGTACCATCACCAGAAGAATTGGTAGCAATGTTCTTTAGTTGGGCTGACCCACAGAATACACCCCATGGATTTGCGTGCCTTCCATACATTAGCGGCTTGACAGAGCCCCTCATGAGATTATTACGCAAACAAGAAATTCGAGTCGTCACCAAACCTCTTAAAACCCTTCAGCAAGAATTCCCATCCCCAAAAACAAGACAGCCCGTGGACCAACAATGCAATGTTGTCTACAAAATTCCGTGCTCGGACTGTCCGTGGAGTTACATTGGCGAAACTGGAAGATGCTTTTCAACGCGGAAAAAAGAACATCAAAGAAACCTAAAAAATTTCGCGAAAGGATCAAACATTGCCAGCCATGCATGGAAGAATGACCACTCTATTGACTTCAATAATGCATGCGTAATTGACAAAGGCAACTACCGTGTTAGAAAAACCTTGGAATCCTGGCATACCGCTAAAACTGTTAACGCGGACAATAATTCTAAACCGTTACCGAGACAATACTCTATCTTATTGTAATTTTTTCTAGATCATTCTTATTCATATTCTAGTTCTCACCCGCATCGAATTTTTTACACCCCTTTTCGTATATATTTTAATTCGCGCTTTTTATATTTCATTCGTTAAAGGCTATAGATAGATAGCCGAAAGCTTATAATTTTTAATCAATTTTTAACCAGAGAACGTCTTTCAGATTTACAACATGTCTCATCCTGGTTACGTGCAATTTTTAAAAGAACAGCAGTTGTTACAAATTCTTTTTTTACGGTTAACTCTTGTTATAGTGGACAACCCAGGAACAGTCATTTAGTGTTCTTAATAGCGACAGTCCACAATAGCGGGATGTTGAAAAATCTTTCAATAGTTGATTGTTAAGTGACACCTACAACGTACATGTACATGTATAACTAACTAATAACTAACTAATCCTCATCGGGCCCATGAGGACTCTTAAGGCCGGTCATGTACATGTATACTTCTACAATACTCAGATTTCAAGATGTCCAGCTTCTTTTAACTTTAGTACACAATAATATTACTCTGTATTTACTTTAACCAGAAGCTTATCACCTTCTGCTTTAACACACAATCATATGAAATAAATAGTGGACAAAGTGGTAGTAAACATTCCAAGACTGCATAATACAATATGTAATTTTCATTCAATATGCTCAAGTTGTCCATTGTCACAAGAGAGGAACACTACAACAAAATTATTAGTTTGGGACCACATGAAGTGTCTGCTATTCTGTAATAAAAGTTGGGAGCCCGTAATAGCAGGGCGGAGTTGTTTCCACGCATTTCTTTTTTTCTTTATTGTGTTTACAAGGCGAGAGTTGAAACTTCTTCATTATAAGATCAATGGTAGACTTCCTGTATCAAGAAATATTATTAAATCAGTGTATGAAGTTTCAATGTTTCCTCCTGGGCCCGGTTGTTCGAAAGCCCGTTAACGTTAAAAAGTTAGGGTTAAAAGTTTTCTGAAGAATTGTTTTTTCTTGTTTAAAAATGTTTTTCACCTCTAATGTTTGGTGTAGTTTGAGATTACTGCAGCTTATAACTGAAGGGCAAACAATATAAACAGAACACCTCACCAAAAAGTTACAAAACTGAAATCAAAATTCTCGTTAACCATGGGTTAGCTTACTCAGGCTTTGAACAACCCGGCCCAGGTTTTCTAATACTTACTAAAGTCGTGATAAGGGCTGACAAGAAGAATGAACTGTTAACAAAAATATAGAGAACAGTTTATCAGCAGGTATTAAAAATACTGACATGTGCAGATATGCAATTACACTGACTCAGTTATACGGCACAGTAGCACATCAGTTTACAAGTAATCTGCAGGATAATACAGTGTATGAAATCCTTACCTGAGAAGCATAGAGTTTCCAAATTGGATTATAAAGTTTAAAACATGTCCCACCTACAAGAGATATTGTAAGGAAATGAAGCTTCAAATGAAAGCATTTCATACAAGTGGAGTTTCAACTTGCACATACTTCATGGAAACCTTTTCTTGGTGGAGACAAATACAGCAAGACACTCAAGTGCATTAAGACTCATTCTCAGATGTATCCAAGACAATGACGGGTGCATATCCTTTTTGCACATAATTTTGTAAAAGACAAACAGCAACAATAGCAACAAAAACAAGTGCAGCTCATAGATCTGTGAAATATGTCAATCATATAATTACAGGTGATACATGTATGACATTAATTCATCAATTTATTTTCTTCATATTCAAAATATTCAGTCTCCATAATCATTGCCTGGCCTGATGGAGAAATATTGAATAGATGCATTTAAAAATCTGACTTATTAAGTAATTTACCCAAAATATCTAAAGGTTCGAATTCACCACTAAAAGCAGCTGTATAATTTATACAATTATATTATTTCTGTCAACAAATACAAAAGACAAAACAAATGTACATACCAGCAGCCCAAATAAAATGTTACACAATTTGTGTGAAGTGATGAACCCAAGACAGTATAATCCAAATAAAGCACATGTCTGTAAAAGAAAATTGTTAATATTTACAGTAATAAATAATTCTAAAAAAAGTATGGGTGTAAACAATTAAGAAAAAGAATGGGTTTACTGGATAAGAAAGCAGTGCGTAGTGAAATTTGAAACAAATTAAGTTTTGCTCTTTTTTTTTGGTCATACAAAGTCAACCAAAGAAAGCTGTGAGCATTTTTTTCAGAACACTTCTTCAGATCAAAATGTGTCAAGTCAGGGCAACTGTAATGCATAGATGCTTGTGTGAATAGGTGGCAACTCACGTTTCAAACAGTGAAAGCATTAACATATTTTCAATTGGTAATTTTGACATAGAGGTACATGTAAAATTTATATTTACTGCTGCTGTACTTACCTGTGTCAGCAATGCAAATTGAGCAAACTGAAAGAGAAAGAATAGAAAACAGTTGAGGCTTACAGTGTACAGTGATCAAAGAGCATTTAGAAATAGAACATTATTTTTGATAACAATAATGTTATGTACACTCGATCCTCTATCAATCTGTACATTCTTGTACTCACCTGTAAGAGAAAAATAAATAAGGTCTATACATATACACAAAAATGTACATTAGAAAACAGTCCTAAGAAAGCACGCGCGCTGATTGGTTGAAAATTGTGTTTGTATAACTCGATGGAGACACAGAACTAGCGTGCGCTTGTTGACGTAGCGATGGCGCGAGCAAAGAGAATTTACATCTTGACAATCAAAGTTTAACAAGTTGTTTTCCTTTTTCTCGTCGTGGTGTTTTCTAAAAGAAATAGAAAACATGTACATCGTGTTTGTATCGAGTTATACAAACACTCGTGAAAGTTTGGGAGAACTCGAAAAAGCTGTGGAAACACTTGCCTGCGGCTCGTGTTCCCACAGCATTTCTCGTTCTCCCAAACTTCCACTTGTGTTTGTATAACTCGACACAAACACGGTACATGTTTTCTATTTCTTAACTACGAGATGAAAAACAACAACACAAAAAATAAACCCAAGAGGAATAAATTACATGTAACATGTGCTGTAGTATGAACACACTGCCCTACATGCCAGCAGGCATAAGGGCAGTAAGAAAGTATTACTACATGTAAGTAATGTGAGCAACCGAAAAACAAGAATAAAGAAGCAGGACACACTCTCCTTCATACCTGCCATGGAATCATGAATAAGCTTGTTGTTGCGGCAACTAATGATAAGTGTCGCCAATCAGCCTTAGGGGACCTGACATAAGCAAAATTCATAATGCTTAGCAATATCATGTTTGTAAAAAAAAAAAGAAAAGACAAACAAATATGTCAGGTACATGTAAAAACTCATTCCCACAATTATATGGATTCTAGCCAACTCTTGGTTTAACCTAGACTAGTAGGGAGATCACCCTCCCCTTAAAATAGTAGAATAAGTATGACTGGAATCTGCTGTTTGTAGGTTGCTACTCAAGGCTTAAGTCCAAGTGAATATATTTAATACGTATATGTATTTATATATTAATATGTGAAAGCATATCTGAATGGTGGCTTTGTTGTTGATGCTCTCATGGTTATAATGTAGTCAAACTGTTACATTCTGAGAGCTCATCTGTCAACTACTCAGCAGTGATTTGCAACAAGTCCGTATAAGATGGTAATTAAAATTGATCATTTCCATGTGACTTTGCCTGTGTTTTCACGAGAGGTGTTTACCTTGGTTTTGCTTTTACTTTACTGAAGTGAAGTTTTCAGTTGTGTAAACACAGTAACAAACCTCGGTAAACAGTGGCAAAATCAAAAGTAAGCCAACCTAGGTTTGTTGACAGTTGAACGCCTCATCAGGCATGGTTTACATGTAGCTCAGTAACTGACGGTGACCGAGGAAAAGCAGAGGGCTGTCGTGACATCTTGGCAGCAAGTGTTCACGCGTTCAGCGTGTGAAAAAGAGAAAACTAGACGAAGATTCCTCCTGATATAAGCAGGCTTCCAGTCAAAGGGGAAAAAAGGCTAAATTAACTCAGTAAGACACATGTTTACACAAAAAAAAATCCTGGGCTGCAGTTTCCGTTTCATCGTCAAGTACTGTAAGTGTTTACTTTCTGTTAGAAATTCACTAGCTCGGTAGCGGTGTACAGGCAGGTGAACTAAAAGAATACCTGACACAATGAGAAAGAGAGAAAAAAATCATAATCGAAGTCTATGGAGAAGAAAAGAAATTGTTTGAGCGGCCCTGAATAAGAAGAAGTACTGTTAAGCGTTTATGTAGCCCGTGCTACATTGCTGACGCCGTTTCAGGTGTTTTGCAATTTGCGGGAAGAGGCTCTTCGAGATATCAAAAGTTTCTTGCCACTATTCATCTACGGAGCCGCTTAAGGAGGATTTGGGTAGACATCATCGCCTGCAAATTGACAACAACCTGCGTTTGGCATTCAGTGGAGTCAGCAAAATTTATAATTTTCGGAAAAGTTTCTGTCCAACATTACAGCACATGCTTTCCGAGAAAACCTCAAACCGTGCGTTGTATGCGGTCTACTCTAGTTAATTAGTTCCATGTAAACTGGCAGCGTCTCTAATAACTGCGATTTAGTTACGAAACCTCGGTAAACAGTAACCGTAGTAAACCTCTCGCGTGAAAACACGGGCTTTGGCATTGATAAAAAGCCAGACTAGAGTTAATTAAAAATGCAAAGTTTAACGTGATTCACTTACTTGATTGTCAGTGTAACGGCCAGTAGTTGGAAAACAAGAAATGGATATGAAAAACTTTCTCTCAGTGGCGGTGTCCACATTACTCTGGTGCACTGAATATAAAATTTATGATTAAAAATAAGATGAAGATTATAGACAGTGGTTTGGTGCCAGTATTACCCACTCACACCAATTACAAGGTCAAAATATATACTTAGTTAAAGCTATTTAAAACAAAAAAGAATCATTTAATTTATTTTAATAAGGTTAAATATACTTATTTAACAAAGTTAACGACTAGGAGCATGTTGCGTAGTAGTTAGCGTGGCGTTGGCATTTATTAGCGTTTTTGGTAGCTTACTGTGGTGTTTCCTGTTAGAGTTTGGTATTACCTTTGTACTGTAGGCCTGGTGCCGAGCAGTTTCCTGCGAGCCCGGGTCAGCGGTTATTGTTGTAATTTATGCATGTGCCATTACATGTGGCCGGAGTTTTACTGTGCTTAGTGTTTAGGCGTCTTGATCAGTTTTCGGAGTGTTTTAGTGTTTTCTCCCACCCTCCTCCCCCTTTAAGTATTATTATTACCTTATTATTGTTGTCTTTATTGTTGTTACTTTTATTGGTTAGTACTGTTATCGTTATTTCCACAGAGCTCCTGGCTCTGTGTGACAGGTGCTTGGGCTAGGGCTGGGTATGGCAGGTGGGGCTCATGGCTGGGTTGCGGGAAGGGCAGACTTGTGGGATGCTCTTGCTACCTGGGTTACAGGTCAGCAGCTCCAGCTCCGAGGTCTGATGATAAAAGGTTTCATGAAGCACTTTTTTAGAATAAATAATTATAAGCGATATAAAAAATAGAACAACGTTTCGATGGCTCCATGTCATCATTATCAAGTTTGAAGTATATGATAGAGTTGATGGTCTATATAGTAGTAAATATGTAGGAAATTAAAAAGGGTATTAAAGCATGCAACAGTTATGTAAAAAGTTTGGCACAAACTGAATCCGATTGCATGTTAAGTTTTGGTTTTATGTTCCTGATGAACAGCTTCTCATAGATTAGACAGTCAAAACTTTAAACGCAATCGGATTCAGTTGGCGCCAAACTTTTTACATGACAATTGAATACTTTAATACCCGTTTCAATTCCCTACATATTTTCACACTACTACTACTATAATTACACAATCAATTCTATCATGTACCTTGAACTCGATAATGATGACATGGAGTCATCGAGACGTCGTTATTTTTTTACATCGCTTATAAAATACATGCATTTATTCTAAAATAAATTTATTATTATAATTAATTATTCTGAAAGCATTGAGCATATGGATTCTCAATTTTTATGCAATGAGATCTTTGGGTCTCAAACAATAAAAAAATTATTATTGATAAATACTTATTACCACAGTAACTGTTGTTGCAGTTTTGAGATGTCGCACAATCATATAACAAACTACATACAAGTTTGCCTCCAAAGCAGCTTACCTCACCATGGTTATAGAAGTATGAGAGTGTACCTATAATACCACCAAGAACACTGCCACTAGAGAAAAAAGCAAAGCACAACATTTTTTGTCAGCGATTGAAAAAATTGACTGTGACTTGTAAATAAAATGGAAGTGAAACGTTTTCACCAAACATACATTTTGGAAAAATTTGTCTCAAAATAAAACAAAAAAAAACTGCAACCTGTATTATTTTTTAACAAACATGTAGGGAAATGTGGAATTATAACAATGCATATACTACAGGGGCTCAGACAAACATTTTTTAACTCACACATTTGAATAATTATTAAAGCTGCCGATCATGAGGATTTCAGTATCAAACTTAAGAAACTCTTAACAAGAATTACAAATTAAATGGGAGTGAAAATTCTAACATTTGGGGTACTGAATTTACTCTTTACTGGCTTCCCTGGTACAACTGAAAACCCACTGACTCTATTGAAACGAACAATAAACTAGAAGTATATCATAACAATATTATCAATCTTATTAAGATCGTGAATCACTTACCTTAAATAAAAACAGAGCAAGAAGAACATAGACATCATGAGTCCACTTAAATAGAAGATGGCATACACATAGAAGAAAGACAGTTCTCCCATACCTGAAACAAAGAGGCACGGGTGCATAATGGTTCTAAGTGCAAGTTGGATTCAGGATTGACTGTTGCAGGTTTGAGCTCTTCGGCCTGGGGTCACTGTATTGTGGTCAAGGGCAAGCCACTTCACTTTGACTCACAATGCTTCTCTCCAGGTGTATGAATGGGTTCCTGATATTATGTAACAGGGGCAATACTGCACTGTACACAGATTCTCATCCAGGGTGGCGTAGAAATACCCTAGACCCATAAGTCGCTTAAGGGCCTACTGACATGTTTTTTGGGGTGCATCGCTACGGATGTAATGGCCAAGTAATTTGAGATAATTTGGCATTATTTAGGTCAGTTTTAAACTTTTGTAAACCAATGACCCTAAATATGACGTCATTAAGCCATGCCCATGGTCACGTGACTGATAAAAGAAAACTCTAAATTTTTCTACGTGCTACCCAATTTGTGTATTTAATCAGTGGTTTGATAATTTGTATTAATTTTTGTATCCTGCTAAGCATGGGTTTCTTTTCATTTTGAAAAAATTAATGTTCTTTTTAAAGAGATAAACGATATTGAAATACCCATAACATTTTAAAACAAAATGTTTTGAAAAAACCAATGCTTAGCTATATTCTGTATTTTGGGGTGAACTTGTCACTTAAAAAAATATTAATTCAAATAAAAGACCGCTGGAAATTAAGCGTTTTTGGCAAACCGGAAGTCCAATCCTTTACACATGCGCAGTTGATTCAGTCTACAACAGAAAGCGCGAGATGAACACGTTCGATGTGATGCAGTGGACTGGGGTCTACTAAAACAAGAAGATTTTATTCATTCAAAAGAAATTACACGAAACTCCCTTCTATGTGAATGAGGAACTTTTTTGCTACATGTTTTGTTCTGAGGCAATGGGAAAAGGTGAGTTTTTCAGGGATAAAAACAGGACTTAAAATTTTGCGCCGTGAATGAGTAAGATCTCGCGCTAGTTGTACGCGTAAGCTTTGGATTTATGAATAAACTTTATGTAAGAAAACTCTTCTCTCTGGTATCGAGTTAATTTGTGAGTTTCTCAGAGCAATGCTTAATCATAACCAATTTCTGCTTTCGATAGTTTCTTATTCTTACTACCTCTGTGTCGAGTTTGCAGAAGTTTTAATTTTGAAAGGAAAATCTGACGCGTACAAGTAGCTAATTTGCATAGTGGAGCGCGTGCACTTTCATGTCCGAGTCGGTGTCAAAAACTTGTCATGACAAAATATTTTTTCGCCATCTTTCGTGCTGAGATGCTGCAACAGTCTTTGCCAATGCTATAAGGCTACTAACATCATTTGTGTTTCTTCAGCAAAGTGAAATTTTATACTTGGGAAACAACAAAATCAAATCGTTATTCAGGTTGAACTGTTGGTCAAAGAAAGCGATACCGTGAATTTGCTGATTATCTCTGTTGTTTTCTGATATTTACAGCTAAACTATCTCTTCCCTACTCTCCTTCCCGACATTAAATCAACCCATGTTTTTGTAATGTTTTGTCTTCTAATTTTTTTTTGGTTTGGTTTTGTTCTTTTAAAGTTTTAAAACGGCTGTAATTGAAACAATTAGGAGATTATTATCAAATTTTCCAGGTCGGTGAGTGGGTTTTCTGGTCAGCTTACGATATCATGACGTCAGTCACCGGAAGTGACATTTCACTTCCTTAGCAACGCGCGAAAATCCGTCAGTGGGCCCTTAATTCTACAGTAACCAGGATGAGCTATCAATATATAATGGTGAACAGAATTGACCACTTGGTCCAAGCCAAACTTTACTCTATTTTTCTTTTCATTCTCCCTTCTTTTTTTATCATTTCACCATCAGGTGACAACTACATGAACTGATTGTACATGTAAGCTTGGCAGTATGTACACTTGTAGGATTGCCTGCCACATAGGATATCTAGCTTTATGGAAATTAAATACTTTTTTTTTCTTTAAGGAAAGTTAATTTATTAATCTACAGTGTAACCATTTTTGTTAGCTATCATACAGTATTGTGCAAAAGTAATGCAAACGTATTTCGCCAAAATTCGTGACTTTTCTTTCTTTCAGTTCAGGCCCACTGCAAAGAGCCTCTCAGTAACAATTCCAGCTATGTGTGGAAGTTCTGATAGGTTTAAGTTCTTCTGTCCCCTTTTTGTCTTCTCTAACATCTAAAGTTTATTTATAGTTTATAAATCCTAAATAAATAAACTAAATAACTATCATTTAAATAATTCTTACTACTTCAAATTCAATAGAAAAAATGGCCTTTGGCACCTTCATTAAAATGGCTGAGGAAAGCATGGATCTGGACTATTGTAATTAGTTAATTTTAATTAGTTTTCAAATGAATGAACTTGTCTGTGTCAGGCAAGTCGCAGCATATATTGAAACTCTGCAAAATTTGAAAAATCTCTACATACTTGGCCTTACCTTCACAGCTTTCAACAGGAGGTTGATTGTAACCCCTGTTAACTGTGTAACACATCTTGGTGTGAATATTCAAGCTGTTTGTTAACCAAACATATATACGGAAAGCAAATCCTAGCACAACCTGTAACAAAGAACAACAATAAACTATATTAAATCTTATAATATCTTGCCTGACTGCCGGCAGGCACCCCTGCAGTCGGACACTGGGTGTTACGCCTGAGGTAATTGCGTGGGATCCTTAGGGCAGGTTGGGAAATCACTTCCAGTCCAGAGGCTCCTGGTCACCCATCCTCATTTGCAACAAGGTAACTAAAGGTAAAAAGGTAAAGTCTGCATACAGGCCAATTGTGGCCCACCAGGCGGGAGCTTATCCCGGTTTCTGTAGCATGAAGTGACTAGGAGTAATTCTACTACCCGCTGGATGGGATGCTAGTCCATCACAGGGTTACCCCCAACATTAAATTCGACGGTACCCATTTATACACCTGGGTGGAGAGAGGCACCATGAGAGTGAAGTGTCTTGCCCAAGAACACAACACAATGTCCCTGGCCAGGGCTCGAACGCGGCCTGCTAGCTCCGGAGTCAAGCGCACTAACCATGAGGCCACCGTGCCTCCCCTCATTTGCAACATAGCATTATTAATTATAACAGTGACATATACCCACATGCATTCATTTACATACAGTAAAGGGTTACTAACTTATAAGAGTAAAAGAGAGAGCAGGCATCCTTCTATCATACTGTAAATATTACACACTCTTTAATTCAGTGAGAATATTATAGTACTAAATATTAATTATAATCACTCAAGAGTCCTGTAGCAGGACTGTCATTAAGGGCCATAATCCCTAACACCCACTAGGCTACAGGTGACTCAAAATTTTTGACAGCTCTGTGTAGGTTTTTAAAAATATTAAAACTCAGACAGGTTTTTAATTTAAGTTAGTATTATTTTAATAAATAAATTAAACCTCCCAGTGACCTGACTGGTAAGTTAGTCATTCTTGTCCCTGAAAGTAAATTTGATTTTTGCTCCCTTGAGCTTTTCAATCAGTACTCTGACGATAAACTTCCACTTTTCACATTCAATTTTTTCCTACATGAGTAGCTTGTTACATTAGTGAGATCTATCTGACTAAAATATTCTATAATTATATCGGTTAGAATACATGGCCCACATTCTTTGACTGGATATTGCTCAGTTTTCAATTTTTGTGATAGATTTAAGTTTACATTTTTCACGTACTGTATTGCATAAATTTTATTGCTTATTTGAGCATGTCTTCTTAATAGCACATTTTGGACAGCGACTATGTCAAATCCTAAATGCTAAAAGCCTGGACAGAACTAAAAAAACTTGGATTCTAGCTTACCCTTAGGACAAGACTCTCTCAAATTTCACTTGCCCTGCACAAGTCTTAGCTTGCTCTTTTAATGATCTAGTTGGTACATGACTTGCTTGATTCTTTGCCCATCAGGCAAGCATGAATGAAAAAGTATAATATTATGTACAGTGTACTTGCCCAAAAGGAGAATCTACTCGTCCTGGATAACCAGGACGAGTACAATGTAGCTTACGCTAGTGGAGAGCCCAGTTTATAGTTATAGTGACTTTCCAATGGCTACAAAAGGAATTTGTTTAAAAGTGTGGGTGCTTTGCACATGTCACCCTGGTGAAAAACCTTACAAGATCTTCAAAGATCTTTAAAGATCTTCATTAGGATCTTTGTGGATCCTTATGAGGATCTTGTAAGATCTTCATCCATTTCCTCTAAGATCTTGTAGGATCTTTCTAAGATCTTCCAAGACCTTGCCAAGTCCCTGCAAAGATCCTTGAGGATCCTTCAGGTCCCTGCAAAGATCCTTAAGGATCCTCAAGGATCTTCAAGGTCCCTGCAAGGATCCTGGAGGGTCCTTCAGGTCCTTACAAAGATCCTTGAGGATCCTTCAGGTTCCTGCAAAAATCCTTTAGGATCCTTCAGGTTCCTGCAAAGATCCTTTAGGATCCTTCAGGTCCCTGCAAAGATACTTGAGGATCCTTCAGGTCCCTGCAAAGATCTTGGAGGGTCCTTCAAGTCCCTGCTCTGAAGTCTCTGCAAAGATCCTTGAGGGTCTACAAGGATCCTTTATGCTCCTGCAAGAATCCCTCAGGTCCCTACAAGGATTGGTCAGGTTTCTACAAAGACCCTTTAGGTTCTTACAAAGATGGTTCGGATCCCTGCAAGGATCTTTTAGGTTCCTGCAGCAATAGATTCCTGCAAGGATCCTTCAAGTCCCAGCAAAGATCCCCAAGGTTCTTATTCAGTTTCATAAAGGATTTATGATTATTGGATCTTTTTATTGCATATTGTCAGTGAGTGAAGGACCTACATGTACTGCTTGGAGATATTTTTAGCAAAATAAATAAGCAAAACCCAATAACCCAAAATGACAAACTGTCACCAAAACTAAATGCAGTGGACATTTGAGAGCGAGAATCTGAGGTGAATTATTCTCAATAACTGAGGATAGTACAATCAAATTCTTGTAAACAGTGTTTCTAAATTGCAAAGAGTGTATACATGTATATTATTATCACTTTGTTGGGCATTGTGCCGCATTTTGCGGGCTAAAATGTATTTTAGCCTGCTGAAATAAACCAATGAAAAGTGAGAATCAAACAGTCGTACTGATTAAAATAGATTTAAAATGGACATGAAAGAGGGTTAAAATAGCCTAAAAATGACCTTTTAACAGGGTTAAAAATAGCTATTAAATAGGGCACATGAGAGCCACATTTAGCCATTCAACATTGAGATTTATGAACTTGCAAATGTGCCATATGAAACAAATACAAAGCCAGGTCAAAGGCCCAGAATTATAAAAAACAGTGACATTAACAAGAAGCAAATGGCAATTTAAACAACATAAGCACCAAAATACAATGACTCGCCAACATTAACCTTCCATATTTACACTTGATGAAAATCACAAGATTTTTTGCCCAGTATCCAAGGGAAGAGCCCACACTAGATTAAAGACCAGCTGGAACACCTTGTTTCTGTTCATGATTCATTTTATTTGCTAAAATCGAAGGGTTTCTTTGTGTCATACAGATTTAAGCTTATAGTGACATCAGTCCAACAGATTATAATTGAAATATATACTGAAAGTGTCATCGCTCATGTTTGTGAATTGTTTTTCACTTAGCTTTTTAACCATGTAGTTCCGTGTACTTCAAGCTTTTCTGCTTCAATAACTGTAGAAAAGATAGGAACACAATATGTGATTAAAATCATATCATAAGTTTGTGTTCCGTTTCAACCCCGATGGCAACTGCTCATAACAGAAAAACGCGTTCAGATCGACTTCTATGGCATGCTTTAAACTGTTTTTGGCTTAAGTTACGATTGCAATAATAGACAAGATCTATAGAAGAAAGACCCAAAAGAGAGAGACAATTATAGGTAGATCCAAAACGGCCAAGATCGAGTTTAGTGATACATTGTAAAAATAACTCTAGTACAGATCATCCAAAACACCATTTTAAGTCTCAATTTAGAAGCCTTATGATTCTTTATACTTACAATCTTTTGTAGAGCCAACAGATTCAGATTTTGTGGCTTTCAAACATCTTCAAACTGTCCTTCAAACTTCGTTCAGTGACCGTTGAAACGAGCGCCTTTCTCAGAACATTGCATCATGGGTTATAGCAAACTCGTCCCCAGGGTCTTATCAACATTCAAATCCAAGATGGCGGTTCATGCAGTCCCGAAAACTCGGCTTTTTACTGAATTTAAAGGCCTGACACAGGCTGAAAAGTGTTCAGACATCATTTGAAGAAGAGTATAACTATCCCAAGAAATTACTCTTACCGAAGTTAAACTATCTACTTGTGAGAAGCATGGAGTGCATGGTACTGTTTATGAAGAAGTCTCATGTGGCAAGTGATTGTCATCTCTTTCTCATTCAACCTATGTGTTCCTAAAGGTACACTAACCGTTTTGAAATGCACGTTTCTAAAGGAAAACTGAATGTCAAGATGAAGAGTTGATTCAAGCTTCTCAAATGTCAGATTTCCATAATTAACCCCCATGCACTGCTGTTTGATAAATTTGTGATGGAATTGTAGAACCTATAGATTCATTGTTGAAGTTCCTACAGCCTAAAAATCATGATTTGCACCGTAACAACTTAGTGAACCTTGAATTGACGAATAATACAAAATAAAATATAGTGATATTTTATCACAAACACACATGTACTTTGCCATTTCTAAATATTGTTTGGGTGCGGCTGCCTGGAATGAAATAGGATTAAAATAGACTACTTTATGCATATTTTTGCAATGAAAAAGACAGGGGTCAAACCAACGTCCATAAACAGGAATAAAATAGTGTATTTTAAAGCTATTTTGTCATTAGTCAAAGTTGACTCAAATAAAATAGGATTTTCATAGCCTCTTTTATGTCTGTTTTGAAAAAGGAGCAAGTCATCGCCTTTGCCACCCAAAGAAAAATAGGGATAAAACAGTCTATTTTGCAGGATTATATGGGAAAATACAAATAAAATACCCCACTTTGTTCTATCCTGCTTAAAAATAGGTTTAAAATAAATGTAAAACACAAATAAAAGAGAAGTCCTGTTTTCTTCATCTAGTAAACTAGGAATAAAATACAGATATTTTTGCAAGGATAAAATAGGAAAAAAAATTAGATGTGATAGCATTAAAATAGCCATAAAATAGGAATAAAATAGGGTTGTTTTCGTAAGGGTGCAGATATCACAACACTGCAATTCTTTACCTTTCCGAACTGAATGTAGCCTTTAATTTGATGCTAGCAGAGGACCACAATTTTGAGGCAAGTATAAAGGAAAATCAATGCTGTACTCACACTTTGCATATATAAGCTATAAGATTGCTGTTGGGTGAGGATAGGAAACAACTTAAAGACAGGAAATCAGCTTGGAGAATTTGTTGGTGTAAATTTATCTAAATCTCAAAGAATCCCTGTGCAAAGATCTTTTCAAAATCTTGAACATATCATTCTAAAGATCCTTATAAGTTGTCCTTGCAGGTCTTCTTTTATTCTTGGGGAATCTTAAAAGGATTTTTAAGAATCCATGCAAAGATGGTCAAAGATCTACATACGATATCTTTAACACACTAAAACAAAAAGAGCCCAGCAAGATCTTTGAGAAATCTTAAAAGGATCTTTGAGGATCCATACAAGGATCTTTACTACATCTTATTAAAGATCATTGTAAGATCCTCATAAAATCTTTGTAGATCTTTCAGGATCCTTGCAAAGATCTTTTCATAATCTTACACACATTAACAAAAATATCCTAGCAAGATCTTCGAAGAATCTTAAAAGGATCTTCAAGGATCCAAACAAAGATCTTTACTAGATCTTACTAAAGATCTTTGTAAGATCCTCATGAAATCATTGTAGATCTTTGAGGATCCTTGCAAAGATCTTTTCAAGATCTTACACACAGCTACAAGAAGATCCTAGCAAGATCTTTGAGCAATCTTAAAAGGATCTTCAAGGATCCATACAAAGATCTTTACTAGATCTTCCTAAAGATCTTTGTAAGATCCTCATTTAATATTTGTAGATCTTTGAGGATCCTTGCAAAGATCTGTTCAAGATCTTGCAAGAAGTGGAAAATAAGATTCCATTAAGATCTTTGTTAAATCCTTGTGGATCTTAAAGGATCCTTCTGAAGATCTTTGCAGGATCTTAAAACTGCAAGATCTTTGAAAGTTGTCAAGGATCTTTGAGGATCTGTGCAGGATCCTTTAAAGAACCTTGAAAGAACCTAGTTTTTGAAGATCTTTGAAGATCCTTGAGGATCTTTAAAGATCTTAAAAGATCCTGTAAGGTTTTTCACCAGGGCAGAAGTAGGAATTACTGAGAAAAATGGAATGGCATTTTCCAATCAAACTGTGACAATCAAGAGGAATTATGGCTCTTGCCATTTTTTTATTCCTTTTCCGAATACCATACATACAGTGTAAGACAACCGGTTTGTCAAAATGGAACTCTTAATAAAAGTTTCGTCAAAATATTCTGACTGGAATACTTAGGACCACTTCCAGAGATGGAACTCCTGAAACAGACCTTTCTGTATTTTGATGCCTGACCCAAATTAACAGAATCTTTGGCATAATAGAAAGCACCAGGTGCATTTTCCTCAGATGATCAATTCATTTATTCACACGACATCTAAGTAACAGAGAGAATTCAGGATCTAATCACAAACGAAAATTACTCACCTCTGGGTATAAGTTAAACCTCTTGAGAGTGTTGATAGTGTCGGGATATTCCGTTACATTACAGTTCATAATGGCATGAACACCTTCAACAAATGTTGGAGCTTCCACAATAGTTTTATAATATGAATAGTACAGGCCCTGTTTGGATAAATGAAGAAAATTACACTTCCAAACATAAAGACCAATTAAATTTACACACTTCAGTTCTCTATTTCCAGCAACAGGACTGAATTTAGAAACTTACATGTAGTTAGTGCACAAATTTCTGAATACTGTCTTGGAGATAAAAAATGTAAATTAAGAAAAAAAAAGGGGGGGGGGGGCAAAGATGTTTCATAAAGACAGGCAGGAAAAAGCTCAACAAGTCAATTTGTAAATTAAAGTAGCTATACATGTATGCAAGTCTCGTTTGGGAATTGTGAGACAAGAGGTATTATATAACAAAAATTGCCAATTTTGACCCAAAAGCCTCAAAACCGTGTTAGGTGACAAAGTAACTAATTAGCTACGGGAGCAGCAAAATTGCAAGTTGACTGATGTTTAGGAAGGGGGAGGGGGAGGGGGAAGAGATAGGGGGAGGGGGGAAAGGTCTGACTGGACAAGTGAACATGTCAATGCCCCCTGTAAAGCCAATAATTATAAAACATTACAATAAATGTTAAACCAATACGGAAAAAAGCATATCTGACAGTGACGACTTGCTCACTTCTTTCTTACACAAATTATCCCTGCATTTATTTAGCTGAAATAAACGGGGAAATAAGCTCACCATCTCTGTTCTGAAAGACAGTTCCCTCTCCAGTGCAGACAAGTGCGAGAAAAACCGCTCATTTTTCAAACATTCTGGACACGTGATAGCTAACGAGATAAAGCCAAACATATATAGTCGGAATTATTAACTTATCATTGTACCAATGTAAGAATTATTTTAAACTTACAATGTAAGCTTATGCCAGATTGATCAATTACCACCTTAATTGTAATCAGGGCCTGGACAACGATGAAATCAATAATCGATGACAATCGATAACAATCGATGACAATCAATATCAATTAATTGATTGATATTGATAATCGATGAACAATCGATCACGAAAATTTTTGTGATTATTGATTAAACTTTGCTACTGAGGTTAAAAATAATATATGATCTGCGTACACCCACGCGATACCTAAAGATACAAAGACATGAATTTTAGTGCCAATCAATGGCAATCGATGAAGTTTGTGACAACTTAAATGTGATTATCGATTGATCATCGATTGGCCGATGCCAATCGATGCTTATTAACAATAATTGATCGATTGTCATCGATTGATTTTCCGTTCATCGATTTTCATCGATTGTCCAGGCTCTGTATAATTAATTCGTTTCTCATGGGGCAATTTACCACGATGTATTTAACATCTATTTAAAGCTACCTTACCTGTGGAAAGTCCCAAAGCCCACAGCTGTAGATCAAGAAAATAAGTCTTTTTAGACCAGTTACATGTAAATCTTTGCTTAAGCTTAAATTCAATTTAAAACTCTAAATTATGGCCTCGCGATGTAAGCGCATTAGGTTAGGTCCTATTTGACTATCACTCAGATCATCCGGGAAAACAGCGATAAAAATTAAAAGTAGTCTACGACGACTAAAACGAACAACGCCTTTAAAATTAAATGAAATACATACCGATGATCAGCACTAGAGAAGTGTAACCAATGCCATATTTTGTGAATGGAATCAGTGAAGAGGAAGTAATTATCGCGTCGCCGCTCTTCTTTTTGTTTTGATCTTAGCTTGATTCGCCCTGGTGATTTTGACTGTGTGATACTTCCAGCGCTTGACTTCTGGCCTTGGTGCGTAGGAGCTTGCTTCTTCTTTTTAGTGGTCATTTTAAGAAGAAATAAAAATCCCTAAAAGAGTAAAAAAAAATTATTTAACCAAGCCCAATATTACATTTATCTTCAGTGATCCGACAGTGATCCTTTGTCGCGCTTTTTTGTCTTCAGCGATAGACACCAGTCAGCGGCAAAGTAGCTCAGCTGTGGGGAGATAGACACGTCGTGTAATATTACGGATCATCTCTCAAGATGGCGGCCGACATGGGCAACTCGTTTACTGGTACAAATTCGTCAACTGTGGACGTTTCCTCTGTTAAGAAACATCACAAACAAGACAAGCTAAGTTATAACAGGCCTAAGTATCGGGAGGCCCCGCTGGGAGAGATCAGTTAAGGTTTGTACTACAACCTTCTTTCATTTCCATGCATGTTGTGCAGATGTTGTGAGCTTTTGAAAAAGCTCTGTAGCTGAATAATTATGCATCATTGTTTTGAAGGTTTACACCATTAATTTGGAATCCAAGTATGTTCTGGTTCAAGGCATTCCTGCAGTGGGTGCGACTAAAGAATTACTGGAGTTGTTTGCACTCTATGGTGCAATTGAAGAGTAAGCTACAGCTGTACTATTATGAAACTTTTGCTGAAACACATGCGAAAAGTAGTTAACAATTTTTTATACCAACAAGGCTCTTTTGTACGAGTTCATGCCAGTATGCTGTAAAAATGTGAATGCCATGCCAAAGATCTTAGGCATAACCTACAAGTATGGAATGCACCATGGCAGATCAAGCATCACTACATACAGTGTAATGTGACAGTTTATAACGGCTTCAACACTGTTTTCTGCCCATATGTTGAATCAGGGCTTTAATTAAACAAATAAAGAAGCCTAAGCCGTGTATTACACTGTGATAAAACACGACAGACATTTGATAACATGAGGGAAAATGTAGAAAGCACGAGCCGCAGGTGAGTGTTTTCTACATTTCTCGAATGTTCTCAAATGACTGGAGTGTTTTATCACAGTGTAATACACGGCTTAGGCTTCTTCATTTGCTTTATGATATAGATTTTACTTGTGCAAAACAACAAAACACGCTTTTTGTATGTTTTATACTCTGATAAAACATAGGTTTTTTACCAATCAGAGCGTGCGCAGGGTCCAATCTATTTTATAAAAGGCAGAAATATTGGGTGGTGGCTCACAGGCCACAATGCTAGGATGCTACAGTATAAGAATTGGCAAAATTTCATATAAATGATATGGTCACCATTTTCCTCCAAAATTCTGCAGTAAAGTTTGAAATCATACCCAGTGTATCATAATTATGT
>JAHPZR010049819.1:0-22500 GCA_019787425.1 Platygyra sinensis | reverse complement strand
CCACACTCTTATTATGGGTTGTGTTGATTACTGCAACAGCCTTCTTTTTGGTTTACCCATTGTTCATCTGCTCAAACTGCAACGCTTGCAGAATGCTGCTGCTTGGCTTATATCTAACGGTACAGCCACTTAACACCAGTACTGTGTTCGTTACATTGGCTTCCTGTCAAATTTCGTATTGATTTTAAAATACTTCTTCTTACTTTTACGGCTATCTATGGTCACGCACCTGGTTACTCAGCCTCGTTCCTAGGGTCTCTCATCTAACCGCTCGCCTCAGAGGGCGGTTAGATGAGAGACCCTGGTAAGGAGGTCGTTGGTTACTTTGAACACTAATCTGATTGCTATTAATGACAGCCGCGCTATCATCTCCGTTCAGCTAGCGGTCTTAATCCAAGTTTAAAACTGAAAAAGACTTTAGGGGATCGTGCTTTTTCACCGGCGGCCCCTAACTTATGGAACAGTCTGCCCCTTCATGATCCGCCTTGTGGACAATTTTGAACGTTGTAAATCTTTACTTAAAACGCATCTTTTTAAACTAGCTTTTGGTATGTGATGTTTTTAACCTCATTTTAGTTTTCATCTTTAGTTAGTTAGTTACTTTTAGTTTTTATTTACTCTTAATACAGTATTTAAAGTATCAGTTGTTACGCGCTTTTGATCATATTTGCATGGAAAGGCGCGTTATATATTTTTAATTAGTATTATTTATTGTCCTCCACACTTATAAGATGTTTGTGACGTCATTATTTTAGAGCGAGGAATATTGTTACAGTTCTTTCGCCTTTTTATTTGTGTTACGAGTGTTGCGACCTGTCACGAATCGCCACCCCATTTGGTGACCCGTCACGGATCGGGTGTATTGGACATGTACAGTGTATAGGGGCTGAACTTTTATGTACTCACCTTTCTGAGAGTTCAATACCACCCTGTGAAAGAGTCATTGGATTCCTAAGTACTTCATGTATCCCCTATTATAATGTATTTAGAAGTACGTATTCCCTATGCATTGTGTTATATTCCACTGTATTGTCATGTATATCCCCTGTATTCCCTTTGGCCAAATGTTCTTAAAAAGGGCAAAATGAGCAAGAAGTGCAAAGTCAATTGGTCGGATATCGATGGAGCGTCACCAAAAACCAAGTACTATCCCCGCCGAACAGGGCTTAACTTTGTTGAGCAGACGAAAACACGTTGCTGTCCTTGTGGTATAGTGAGTCCACGGTAAACGCATTTTTAAAATTTCTAAGGTGAGAAAAGGTATCAAAAGAGAAAAAATATCTGATACTGCATGGCTGGGAAAGTAGAGAACAAAAAGTTAGAGGAATATGAAAATGAGAAACTATTACTTGCTTTGGTGATCGGACAAGCGGCACTTTCGAAATAATTGCCTCAGTCTCTAGGACGAAGATAATTCGGTCTCACGGACCGATAACTTTGTGAATGTGAATGTTTTCAACAGCGTTACATCTCCTCATGCATGTACTGTCTTACCGGAAATCGAAACTTTGCAAGAAAAGAAGAATTAATATATATATGAAACTATATATCGCAGCCCTTACCTCCAATCCCGGCCATCTTGGGTGAGTCACTATACCACAAGGACAGCAACGTGTTTCGTCTGCTCAACAAAGTTAAGCCCTGTTCGGCGGGGATAGTACTTGGGTGGGTGACCAAATACGAATACCCCTTGTTGTAAGAATTTTTTTTTCCTCTTTTTTCCCGTTCCTTTCCAAGGCGGTATGAAGCGTGCAGAACTGCCATCCTTGTGTAATGTCGTTTCTTCTATTTGTCAGTGTCTTCTATTTCTTTTTCGGCCAATCGATTATGGTTAAACCTGTATGAGCGGGCACTTTCGGGACATGAGACTTCTATAATTTATACAGATAGCTTCTATTTATGAAAACGTTCGTGCAAGAATTATTCAATGTAGAACCTTTCTTCGTGCTTTATACCGATCCGTAATTCTCGGTCCGCGTTTTATACCCAGTCCGTGTTTTATACCCAGTCCGTAATGCTTAGTCCGCGTTTTATACCTGAGTCCGTGTTTTTATACCCAGTCCGTAGTCCGTAGTCCGTAGTCCGCAGTCCGTGTTTTATACTGACCGGTTTGTATCACTGTCCAATACAAGAGTGTGACCATGATGGGTTTCAGAGTCAGAGAGGCTGCAGAAAACATGTCAACACCAAGCACAGTTGGTTCTTTTACTTTGACGAAAAACCCAATTCGAAAGAAATCACGGATTCGCTAAAGGTAGCAAGCAATTTTTCAATGGAGGGCACAATTCAAGATCAAACAAGTAAGACCACAAAGCATGCCGTAACGTTACTTCCCTCATTTTCATTGTCTTGTGACATTGGCGAAGTATTCACGAAATGGTTGACTGGAAGTGGTGGCGGTTACAAGAAAGATCGCACAGCCCAACAAATAGTTACACGATGCTTTAAGTTTCTTAGATTTTGTTGCGAAGACGAGGAAGAGTTGACTTTTGACGTGGTGGACTTTAGTTTGTGTTCCCAAATTTGTTGTTCAAGTTTATCGACTACTTACAAGACGAATGCAAGCTCGGCCATGGTGGGCGTTTGGGCTACATAGATGCTATTTCTGAATGATCGACTTCAGGAAACTTCATGGCGCATCAGAGGCAGTCTTTCAAAAGTTCTCTGCAACAGAGTTGTACCTCAAAAGAGCGCGAAAGACAGTCGCAAAGATGATGCGATTGCAGTGGACACAAGATTTAGACATTGAGACACTGGAAGCAAGAGGCCACTGGGCAACAATGGAAGAGTTGTTGGAGGTCGTGAAATTCCATTTGCCGCGCTACGAAAATACCGTGAAGATTTGCAAATCGAGTCCAGCTCAAGTGAACCCCTCAGACCTGACATTTGCCACGAAATTTGTAGCCATGTATCTGTTCATCAAAGTGAAGGGGTCACGTCCCATGACTTATCAATATTTGACGGTGGACATGATTGCTACAGCTAGGGAAAAGGGTGGATTCATTGATCAGAAAACGTTCAAGACTGCTGGAAAGTATGGATTTGATTCTTTGATTCTGACCGATGCAAACATGCAAGTGCTCAATGGTTACATCTCGTACGTTAGACCTTTGCTTAAACCCCGGTGCGATTTCGTTCTCGTCAACAGAAATGGCGACCAACATGGTAAATTGGGCGAGATCATGAGCAAACTGGTGTTTGATGCAATCGGAAAGTACATCCATCCCACGCGCTATCGCCAAATTGTTGAAACGCAGAGCCTCAATCAGCTCACTAGCGAGGAGCAGAGAATTTTGTCGGAAGACCAAAAACACAGCTCTGCTGTTGCTAAAGTTCACTATCAAAAGCAACGATCCCGTGAAGTTGCTTTGAAGGGTCACGAGTGCCTACAGAAACTTCAAGGTGCCAAGGGTTCAGAAGTGGACGAGGACGTCCACGCAAGACTCGGAGATTCGACGTCCGAGGCCGGGCCTTCAGTTGAAAGAGTGCAAAATATCAGCTCCTCGCACGAAAAGGACGCCCTGCCTAAAAGAATTTTGCGCTCTCACAAGAACATTCGTCGCGTTTTGAAATTTACAAAAGAAGAGGACGACTTTCTAAAGGAAGGGATAACTAAGCACGGGTTTGGACAGTGGACTGCTATTTTGAGAGATGACGATTTCCAGTTTCAAGACGGAAGAACAGCAGACTCACTAAAGAAAAGGGCTGGAATGAAAATGCCGCTCGGTTAGCAATCCAACTAGGACTAGAAAGAAACAACAAATGCGCACCAACTAAAATGCTGTGGAAACTGGACCATTTAATTATGAAAATTTGACTAACAGCTAGCTTGTTAAAACACTGATGTACGGAACGCGTTTTATAGATGATCAAGCTCTTATTTCTTGGACACACAAAAGCCTTTTCTTGTAACTAATTCACATAAATACATGTAGTGTTCTGATTGCCTAATCCTATTTACTTAATGTAGGAAAGTATCAAACTACTAGAGACGACCACTCTATATTACGGCCTATCTTACGAGAAAAAGCTGCTTTTACTTTTGACTAGTAAAGTATTGAGTGAGAGCGTTCTGAGATTTTTTCACTACACGTTGACTGCTGGATTGCCTCTTCCGCTTCTTCTTGTTGGTAGTGCTAGCTCGAAGTAGTGCAGCAGAGACTGCGCAGTCGTCGAAGCTTGAATGAGGCGTAGACGCACCACTTGTGCTCGGAAGAGGAGTGATGAAAATGCTCTCTACCTCTTCCGTCCCAAAACCACCGGGCTCAAGTAGCACAACGCAGCGCTTTTTATCGTCCTGCTGTTTAGTTGACGGCATGGATAACGAGCCCTGTGCATCTTGAACGACAATGTAAGCCCTGAACGTGTTTTGCTTTTATAGAGAGAAGACTTGTGAAGTTCTCGGGAATAATTATACCACACAAAATGCAATGAATAGAAGACGTAATTATTTGTTTTAAATGGCCAATTGTGACACGCTATCAGTTCGCAGGTGCTCTCCAGTGAGTCTTCTAGACGACTTTTCTCGCGACATAATTTTCATGTCAATGCCATTTTTTCGTCGCACTGGTCAGCTATCAACAGCTCTTTCACAGCGAACAATAAAGTAGGTAACGAAGCAACAGTGACATTTTTAATCAGCCAATTGTGACACGCAATCAGCTCTTAGACTATTTACGCTACTTTTGTAGACGAATTTTCTCATCCGTTACTTTCCCGTATTTAATGTTGCTATTAATATTTGTGCTGGTCAGCAATCAACAGGTATTTTACACCAAATAATAAACTCGATTAACAAGCCACATTGACGGTATATTCGTTTGAGAGAGATTTAGGAAATGCTGTCTACGCATGGTCCCAGTAGGGGTTAAGAACAATATCAACCAGAACTAATGGGGCAAGCGAAAAGAGTTGAGAAAATATCATATACAGCAGCGTGTTTTCGTCGTGTATTACACAATTATCACGACTCATGTTAAAAAAAATGAATAAGAATAAATGAACTGAGACAGAAGAGGAAGGTAGAAAAGTGACGTAAAAGTGTCATTGATTTCTGAAGAAAGATGTAACATCCTCTATGTCAACGCAAATGTAGAATGTGATTCAATAAAAACAGTTGAAACAGAATATAGACACCAGAGATAAGCAAAATCTTGTATTTCAAAGGCCAATCGATTTCACGCAAAATCCGTGAAATCCGTTCTTTCCGCCGTGATTAGAAGAATGTTTCATCCAACTGCCTCCCAGTACTGGAAGTTTCCATTGAAGGTTTTTCCTAATAATGGCGGAAAGGACGGATTTCGCGGATTTTGCGGATTTGTTTTTAATTTGTTTTATTTAATACTTCTCTTTAAAACTTTTTTCCCCTGTATTCTCTTGTATTCCCCTGTATTCTCTTGTATTCCCCTGTATTCTCTTGTTTCCTCTGTATTCTCCTGTATTCCTATGTATTCCCCTGTATTCCCATGCATTCTCTTGTATTCCCCTGTATTCTCTTGTATTCCCCTGTATTCTCTTGTATTCCCCTGTATTCAATCAATCAATCAAAGACTTTATTTTACTTCGAATTAGTTGATAGTAAAATTGCTAATATCTCCGAAGAAAATAGATCTATAAAATAATTAAAGTAATCAAAAGATGAAATTCTTCTTTTAGCCGAGGGCGTTTGACTGATTGTTTCCCCTTTAAATGCTGTTGTGATTGTCCGATTTGTCTTTGTTACCCAAGTCGCTTTCGCTATAACACAGGTTGGCATCACACCTTTCTCTTCTTCTCTTACTCTTCGGCAGTTTACTCCAAAAGGAAGCATTTTTGCTTAACACTTCACTGCTGCTGAATACAATGAGAAAAAAATTGATCTCATGAAGTTGAACTTGTACGATATCTTGGCACATCTATTCGCGAATCGCCAAATTTTCTAGTTATTCCAGCAGGAGTTCCATTGTTTCGGCTATTGTTTAGTTAAACAAAGAGGTGTATGCAAAATAAACGTATTGGGTTAAACGGAAATCTTGCCAATGCTTCCACAAGTATAAATTAGACTCATCCATATTTGACCGGTTTATCGAGTCCTTAATTTCTAGGTGGGCAGGTTTATCGATGAAAATTGCCACGTGAATTCACAAGCACCCCATAATGCCACCTTCCCCCCAATCTTCTATTAGCCTCGTTTAGGTGAACTCGTCTCAAGTCTCAACGCACGTCCGCCATTTATGAATAAGCCGTATACGCAGTTGAGTCGAGGAGATTTATCATACATTCCCTGGTCGTCATTGATCTCAGGAATATTATGGTTAGTATGATTTGGCTTAAATTGACTATACTTAACGCCGTTAACATGTAATTTACTTTTTTGTTAAGCGGGAAAATAAGGCACTGGGATACATGTACATTAGAAAACGTTCTGGAATGTTAGTAGAAAAGTTAGTAAACATTGTAGCACATTATTAAGGAATGTGTAGTAAATTAAATCATTATGTCTCTTGTGAAAAGCGATTGCATTTCTGGCCATGTAAACATTACGAACATTATCCAGTCTACACTTTGTAGTCTGTACAGTATTCTGCACATGCTCCGCTGTCATGGACTATAGTTTGAACTGTAATGTGCTAGTCAATTCCAAAACCGCCTAACCCCCCCTCCCCCCGGGCAATCATCGGGCGTTTGACTCACGTTAAGCTCCGTACTTTACTATACTTTAAACATGAAATGGAGAGAATATCTAGTGTAGGAAAAAAATTTGGTGGTTTTACATTTTACCACAATGCCTTGCAAGCCTAACACAGCCTATGTGGCACAAAGAAGCTAAATTTTAACAGCATATGTTTCTGTACTAAGGACATTGTGCATCCTAGGTTTGAAGATGTCTTAACTTTTCTGTACTTCTTTATGAAATTTATTAAGGTTTTCTTTCACTAAGAACTATGGGTAAATTTACCAGTCAACATCTTTTTTTCTAAGGAGGATTGTTTCAGGCCTGCTTTATGGTATATCCCACCAAACATTTTTAATGTATTATGATCCTAAAATGTATTGATTAAATTTATTTCACTTCAGAATCTACTGCATGTATTTCTTCTCAATTGGCTTGTTATCGCCTGCAATGTTATCAAGATCATGGAAACTGATGGGATTGTTCTTGGTAAAGAAGAGGAAGATTTGCTTACGAAAATAGTGGAGGAATTTCATTTAAATCCTACACAGTGGATTTACAATTCCCCGTTTAATCCAGGCAATGGTTTAATGACAAAAATATTTTTGTGGTGCCCGTTACAACATTATCAGATACCATTGCTCTGTCCCAGTCATAAGTGCCCTTTGGTATTTCACTCTTGGACCACACAACTGACTCGCCAAAGTCCTCGTAACCCAAGACTGGTGTATGACCTCAGTGGAAATATAATTCTGGTTCAGTCCATCTACAGATGTCCTTACAATCTGGCAGATCAAACATCCACTGGCCATGAATTCTACTCTGCCTCCACAGATATCCTTGAATGCATCCCACAAGAACTCAATGACAAGTTTCCTGTTAAGATATTTTATAGAACTGCATGCTCTAAAGATCTGCTTGACTATGTTGTCACACATATTGGGCGCGGACAAAACTTTTTGGAACTAGCTGAAGACATTGCTTCGATGAACTTTCGAGCATTTGTTCGCAACAACAAAGAAAGGATAGATCCTAACACTTTCTATGAAAGTGTATTGTATTCTTTTCCAAGTAATGACCAGCTAATGCACATGTTTCTTTCCTTTTTTAACGACATGGAAACTGTTTATCAGAAACAAATGGAAGCTATATCATGCTCGATACTTTCTTGTGATCACACATTCAAAGTAAGTAAACAAATTGGAGTGGTCAGAGGCCTTGACAATGCTTTTGTAAATCAGTTTGAGAATTTATATATTGCACTAAATGAAAATGGTCAAGTTGTGGCCTGGAGGCTTACAAGAAGTACATCTTTAAAGAAGTAGAAGACCTTTTAAAAGATTTCAAATCATGTTTGGATGCAAGAAATGAACAGTTACATATGATAATGGTGGATGACTGTTGCTCTGTCAGACCATCTTATAACAGAGTCTTTCCTGGTGTTGCAGTAAAACTAGATCTTTTCATGCTTGTCAGCGTTTTGTGAAAACAGTTCCCAAGGGTTCCTGCCAGTCCCAACAACTTTCTTGTGAATTTGGACTTATATTTCGTGCAAGCGGTGATGAAGGAACAACTAGGCAAAGGGAAACACCAGATCCAGAATGTATAGAATCAAACATGCAAATGTTTATTGAAAAATGGGATTACATTATGACTGAAGAAAGCAAGAAAGCGATAGCCAACATACAAAAACATATACGCAATGGCTGTTGCTCTGGAATTCCACCAGGAACTGGCACTCAGAAGAATGAGAGACTGCACAAGCAACTAAAAAGATCACTTCTTGGCGGTGCATCCACAATTTCACCTCAACTTGCCATTGCAGTTTTAACTGTAGTTTTGTATGTTTGGAATTGCAAAATGAATCCAGATGCCAAAAAACACAGATCAAATGCTAGAATAATTCCTGTGGTACCATTGAGTGGTTCTCGGCAAATTGCATACCAGCTTTCCTGCCAAGAAATTTAAAAGTGCTGATGCTTCAAAACAAGTTCCTCTTGTCATGGCTGTTGCAGACAATCAAGAGCAATTAAGGTGCTCCTTAAAACTTGTCAAACGGGCGTGGATACTAACAGCACCATTGCTACTTATAATAAGGTTGAGGATTTGAAAAATGAGAGTTTCGTGAGCTATATCCTCGATAGAGTTCTTCACTTGAATGAGATTCTATCATCCGTGGAAAAGAAGTGCATGTCAAGAGCTTTTGACATTTTCAACTTTCCATTCACTGACATTAAAAGGATGGTTCAAATCATTCATGGTCAAAACTCTAGAGCAGTACAAGAAGACCAAAGTATTGTAGACAATGGACTCTCAGTGGCAATGAATCGTGAGTGCTTGCAACGCCATTTATTAGCATTTGGTCTACAAGTAGACCAAGTGCCTGGAGATGGCAATTGCTGTTTTACAAGCATCGTAACAGCAATTCATTCTGTACTTGTTAATAGTAGTGACCATGGAAATGAGGTACTTGTGAGTTACTTACAATCAATGGTCTTTTGAAGTCCATAGAGTCTGACACTGCTCAACTTCGTCATTTGTTCTGCCAGGAAATTGAAACAAATATTGACAAATACAACTCATTGTGGACTTCAGTGTAAAGGATGAACTAAAGAGATTTCAGAATCTGGATGGTTTAACAGTTCCTTGGGAGATCTCTGTGTTTTTGGCTGTGGCAACCTTCTGAGAATCCCTATTGTAGTGATCACTTCTCTCCCTAGCTCACCAGTTTTGACATTCATGCTTCCACATTACTAAGCACTTGCTCTATTTACATTGCTTATGATCACTCCTTTCAAGGGCATTATGATGCAACTAGAGGTTAGACAATTCCTTCCAATAGATGAAGTAAATTCATGGTGATTGAATTTTTTAATATTATTTTGTAAATGTTAAATGTGCACTTGCATATCTGCTTGCATCTGGTTCAGGGTACATTTTTTTGGGAGAAGGGCAGCCAATTTTATTTCATACATGTATATTCCTGTAGCATCTCAGGAAGTTTTTATTTGATCTTGAAATCTCACAAGCCTCAATGGCAAGTCTGAGAAGTCTCGTTTTTTTTTGTTTTCATTCCATGCAGAAGTTAGTGTTTGTTGCACAATTTCAGTTTTTAAGGGTCTTGACATTTGGTGAGTCTCCATGGAAATTTAAAGGGAGTGCATTTCCTCAAAGAGGAAATTCCTAAAGAAACCGAAGTTAATTGCATGGGAGGTGGGAGGGATCAAATTTACATCATTCCACATGTTTTTATATGGTATGGTATGCATGGTTACTCTCTGGAACAAAGTGTGAGCCAGTGACTGTCAGTCATGAAAGCCATAATTCCTACCCATGATCAGCCGAAATGTGATGACTGCGCGGTTTTTTTAAGGCTAACTTAGACTAACCTAGTTTTTTGTATATTGCGGGCCAATATTCCCGGGTCCTTCAACAAAATGCTGCTTCTCCATAGGTTAGAAGAAGGAGCAGAGTAGGGCTGGTATGAACACTATCAAATGTTTATTTTTAAGCTAGCATGCAGGAACACTGCCAACCCTGACTGCCACCACCCCATAACAGCTATGTTGTTGTACTCAGATGCAAAGTGTTAAATCAGGATACAGGTTCTGTTAACAATTACTCATAAAATCTCTGTTGGAGAGTGACCTCAGGGTTCTTAAGAGATGGCACTTTTTTAATGAGTGTATTGTCAGGTAACAAGAAGTATCAATGCCGTGCTATGAAAGTTTTCTTTATGCAACTTCAATCCCTGGAAATTCTAGGCTTTGGGTTCATGCTGCTTTTTCTACTTTTAATAGAAAATTTTTAAAACAAACTTGAAAAAAAAAACTGGGATTACATGTATGTAGTAAACTGATATTATTTGAAAAAACAGATTTTCTCTTTTTAAGCTGTTGATAGATACAAAACAACTGAAGAAACCAGATTTTCTCTTTTAAGCGGTTGATGATACAAATACAATGAAAGAGGAAGTGAATCTCCTAGTAAAAAGAAGATATGCAATTGTGGCCTGATGTTCTTAATGTTCATGCACATTTTATGAATTTTAATACAAGCATTTCAACTCCTGTCACCGAATAGGAGGATGGAAAGGCTCGGTCAAATAAGAAGCCCTGAGACCTGCGTAGAGCAAACCTTATATCAGTGACATTCACTCGAAGAGAACAAAAGTAATAGTGTTATTTAAAAGGTGGTATTCAAATCACAGAAAATATACTCTTCGAAATGAGTTTTAGAGACCGAGATTAAACTTACCATAAATCGAAATTCATAAAAGAAACTTAAACTATTTTCCGTGCAGTATCATCCATTACTGCTTAATCGAAAGACATCTTTCAGGAAATCAACCTATACTTGCGGGAAAACCAATAAATACATCAATCAACTTTTTATTTACAACTGTTTACTGTTTATTTCCTGTTTTTTGTTTCTTTATTTATAGGAGTAACTTGATTATACAGGATGAAATAAACGCAGGAACGCGACAACATAAACTTGTTTTCTCATACTTTATATATACTGAATAAAGAAATGATCTGCAATAAGCAGTAACAATTTCGCATTACGGTAGCGGTGTCACCCGACAGACCTCATCAAAGTCTGTCATGTGATTTCAATTGGTACAGTTTTTCCGAACTTAGTAGCGCGCGCTACAGTAGCCTGCCACACGTCAATATTTGTCGTGCGTGAAAAAAGGACGCAAGTAACCTCAAGAAAGTAACGAAAACCAGTTCAGCACCTGAAATGCGTTAAATATCTTAGGTATATGTAGAGATAGTTTCAAACTCCGTTAAAACATGTATTCAAGCCTAGGGCCAAACAAAAATGGCAAAAAAAGTTTGATAAACATCCGGTAAAAGAGCTTTAATTTACTCTTGCTTTCTCGTGCGCGATACATGACGGCACACTAGTGCGCGCTTAATAAAGGGCATGCACAAGTCAATTCTCGTCCAAGGTTGTAAAAAACCTGTCTTTGATCGAGGATTGCTCGAAAACCTACCATGCAACCTGTGATGAAATTTTCAAAGTTGATTTGTTGGGGTGAATCACGTTTAGAGCCGGAATTTTAAAAATCTGTAAGAAGGATTTTGAGCTATTTTTGATTTAACATTCTCTGAGTGCAAAAAAATCTGTGTTACAGATTTCATTTACTTTGCATGAATGTTAAATCAGACCCAATTTCTTACTCCTGTCATTTTGAGGCGGGGTCATACGGGTAAATTTGCCCAGACTCTCATTGGGTACTCGGTCGCTCCTTTTGGCCATTTGTTGCAGTTTGATTATTCGAATTTCAAATAAAATGGTACAAAACTTAAAAAAACAGTAAATAGTGAAGGGGTAAACAGCTTGGAACCTTTTCAAAGAAGTTTAAGGTTGTGCTCCTATACTCCATCAAAACTGTAGTAAGCGGGAGTCACTCGTAAAAGCCATTCTATGAACCGTTTCCTAAAGTGTTGCTTAATTTTCATCACCTTTCTTCACATAAGCAAGTACGTAATCGTGGTTAGGTGAGCGATAAAAGCAGCAATAACTTCTTCTTAAGTTGTCAATTACCTTTAAAATTTCCATTACATCATATGGCCAGTACCGCGCAAGCAAGCTCACAAAGCGTTTTTCACAAGGTATTTGTTGTTAGATTTTAACTGAACAGTTTTAGACAACTAGTTTTTTTGGAAATGGCTAGAGAGGGGATTACAAGGAATTACAAAGATATAAAAGGGATTACAGGGAATTAAAAGATATTACTAGTAATAGTTATCACTAAAGTTGCCCCCGCTTTCTTTTATTTCTGCTGATTAAAAACAATAATATTGAACGTTGTTGTATGAACTAAAAATTTATATTGTTTTGTAAACTGTCACTCATACTGTTCAAGTAACTTAGTCATCTTACCATAAATATGGTCCAAAGAATCAACTAAGTCAACTACACCAACACTGCACATTCCGTTTAAGTCATTGTATCACATGATAAGTAAAGTAAAGTAAAGTAAAGTAAAACTTAATTTATACAGGGTAGCCCATTCAGCTCTAAGGCTGGTCTCCTCTATGTTCTTTACTTAAGTAACAGTCCATGTAAGAGAGAGGCAACCACGCGGCAAGGAATGCAGAAAGGTGCTAACTTTTGCACAACATTGCTATTGTTTTATCATACTTCTGATTGGCTCAATCAGCAAAACGTACCAAAACTTTAGGTAGCTGCAGATTTGTTTATCTTTAATTGATCAATTATTTTCATTTCAACAAAATCTCTTCTAAATCTAAATATCACAGTAATCCTATGTGGGGAACATTGAAAAATTGGAGGCTTTTACTGTCTTTGTTTACGACTGTTGTGATTGGTTGAAATGTTTACGCACAAAGAAAACTACCTTACAGAATAGAGTTTACATACATTTTATTTAATAAACCTGCTTTGCATCAGTTGATAAATTCTTAGTCTGAAAACACAACCGTTTTAATGCGGGGAAAGCTTATTGCTTATTGCCGCTTAATACTCTGACGAAGTGCATTCTGGAAAAAATATCAAACCACTCTGTTGTTCTAGTTTGATACTGAAACAAACCATTTGTCTTGATATACGAGCAAAGGTATCTCGAAAGCAGAACAGAAGTCGAGATTTTTTCGGAGATGCAAACAGAGGTATCGCGTTACAGTCGCATATATGCAAATGAAAGTCAGAGCTTTTGGTCCCCAACGAAAACGCATACAATACAGGAGAAACAAGGGAAAACAGGGATATACATGAGAATACAGGGGAATACAGGAGAATACAAAAGAATACAGGGGAATTCAGGAGAAAACATGGGAAAACAGAGGAGTACAAGGGAATACATGGGAGTACAAGGGAATACATGGGAAAACATGGGAGTACAAGGGAATACAAGGGAATACAAGAGAATACAGGGGATTACAAGGGAATACATAGGAGTACAAGGGAATACATGGGATAACAGGGGAATACAGGGGAATACAAGGGAATACATGGGAGTACAAGGGAATACAGGGGAATAAAAGGGAATACATGGGAAAACAGGGGAGTACAAGGGAATACAAGGGAATACAGGGGAATACAAGGGAATACATTGGAAAACAGGGGAGTACAAGGGAATACAAGAGAATACAAGGAGTGACAAGGTAATACAGGGGACTACAAGAGAATACAGGGGAATAAAAGGGAATACATGGGAAAACAGGGGAGTACAAGAGAATACAAGGGAATACAAGAGAATACAGGGGAATACAAGGGAATACATAGGAGTACAAGGGAATACATGGGATAACAGGGGAATACAGGGGAATACAAGGGAATACGTGGGAGTACATGGGAGTACAAGGGAATACATGGGAGTACAAGAGAATACATGGGAAAACAGGGGAGTGCAAGGGAATACAAGGTAATACAGGGGAATACAAGAGAATTCAGGGGAGTACAAGGGAATACATGGGAAAACAGGAGAGAACAAGGGACTAAAGCGGAATACAAGAGAATGCAGGGGACTACAAGAGAATGCAAGAGGGTGCAAGGGAATACGAGGGAATATAGGGAATACAATAGAATACAGGGAAATAAAAGGGAATACATGGGAAAACAGGGGAGTACAAAGGAATACAAGGGAATACAGGGGAATACAAGGGAGTAAATGGGAAAACAAGGGAGTACAAGGGAATACAAGGGAATACAAGGGAATACAAGGAAATACAGGGGAATACAAGAGAATACAGGGGAATACAAGAGAATTCAGGGGAGTACAAGGGAATGCGTGGGAAAACAGGGGAATAAATAGGATTACAAGAGAATACAGAGGAAAACAAGGGAATACAGGGAATTACAAGAGAATACAGTGGAATACAAGGGAATACATGGGAAAACAAGGGAGTACAAGGGTATACAGGAGAATACAGGGGAACACAGTGGGGGAACAACGAAACAAAGGGAATACGTACTTCTAAATACATTATAATAGGGGATACATGAAGTACTTACCACTCATTTACATGTAAAGCCACTGGACAAAAGATCTGAGGGCTCATCTAGTTCACTCCCCACTGCCCTCTATGACTCCTAAGGAGTCTTCTAAAAAAAACCCGGGGAAATAAACTCTCGCATCTTTAGATATCGCGGAATCAACTGACACTCACACAAGTGCAAATATATGCAAGAAAAAGGGAGCATGCATAAGACTGGTGTAACAAAATCCCCACCCTATGAGCAGAGCCTCTTTCATCTCTTTTTGCTGCTTGCAGGGTGTAAAATCCCATCTCTTGTGCAGTATTTGTGATCCACTCCTATTTTCTTCATGCTAAGGCAAGACAGCAACCAGTATGAGGCAAACCGAGGCAATTGCCTCAGTCATCTGTATTTGTTCAGTTCTGTGGTTTCTTTTGTTTTTTTGAAGGGGGGAAATAACACTTTAATAAATACCTAAGTAAGGGGATCATTTAACCACGACATTGCCTCAGTTATATCAATCAAAACTCTATTAAAGTATCAAAAGTAAGCTAGACAAGAGGAAACACCCCACTACTCCTCTAATCATAGTAATTGTTTTTTGGCTGTGGTCCTGTAAAGTTCAAAGGCATGTTCAGTTATTCTGCAAAGGCTAGTGGCCTCCATGCATAAATACTGGAAAATTAAAGAAAAGACTACAACATTCATAGATGACTACAAACATGTTAATGATAAACTGCCAATAAATTTTAAAATTTGGCTTTTATTCAACCATACAAATATCTTTTGGGTACTACTTAGAGTAGAACACATACATTGTAGTTTTACAAGGTTTTTATACTATTATTACGTTCCTAAAGCTACATAATTTTACCATATTTTTACACCAAATACGAAAGATGGCACTGCTGTTTACATTTCACATTGACAATAATCTGAATAAAACGCGATCACTGGAAGTAAAACCTTCAAGACCATGGAGTTTTTTTTATAGAAAAATCATGCATGCATGGCATTATTACAAATGAATAAAACGAGTGAGGGATTATTTACAATGTTGTGTTGTACAATCTCAATACTGTTGCTTTCAGTTACTGAGTGAATTATTAAGAGCAAAATTCCAAAGACACACAAGATAGACAGACAACAAATCCAACGATAGCATCTTTTGCGTCAAGCAAAACAGTGGTTGATTTTAGTTTTGCAACCAACAAGCCAAGAACTTAAAACGTTTTTGCTTTGATAAAAACCTGCTGTGCCAGTGTTTTCAAAACAAAGCTTGGCACATACTCAAGCCAGACAGTGTTAGTTTCAAAAGTCATTGGAAACCACCCTCGAATAATTTCTGCAGTGAAGAAAAACAAATTTCATTCAGACTTATGGCAATAAAGGTCTTTGAGTGTCTTCAGTTCTTCTATGAGTGTCTTATTTTGGTTCTCAAGGACAGCGACTCTGTTTTCAAGACACTTGACATACTCCTTCTTCTTCCGCCTACACTCTTTCGCAGCCTCTCTGTAAAAGTGACCATGTATTACAAAAAATGGGTTAGAAATACACAAATAATATATATATATATATATATAGACAGCAGATTTCAGAGCTATATGAAAACTAACTCAAGTGAACACAACATAGATAAGAACCACGGCTGGAAGGAGTAACCTTTAAGTCAGCTGGGTAGTTTCAGGGTGTAGACAAGGAGTTGAAGTCACAGCATAATTATCTAGGTAATGACAGAACAATCTCCTACACAGAGGATTATTTTGGCTCATCATGTCATGCATTCCTTCTTCTAAACTTTTGTGCAAATGATGAGCAAAAGGAATGCTTGCCTTAGCAGAAGGCTGGTGGCAAGATGACACGACCAGTACTCTAACAACCAGGCATGGAAACCAAGGCAAAGATCATACTCTTAATGAGCATCTCACCTGTTCTTCATAAGCCTCATTTCTCGCTTCCGAGAAGCATCCTCTGCGATCTGTTGGCCATTTCCACCAATACCAGTTGAATTAAGGACAACACCTGGTGGAAGCTGTCCACGGATGTATTGCTGTTGTGCTGCTGGTATAGTGTACATTGTACCAGTGTTGCTTACTTGAACTTGCTATAAAAACAAATCACAACAGACCTGTCAGTCTTTAATTCTCCATTACAAGTTTCCTTACCAATAACACACCTGAAAAAATTTACTAGATTGTAAATACAATCATGGACAAAAGTAGCTGATACACTCTCGGAAGAAGACCCGTTTGGTTCAACGAGCGAGTTTTTCAAAGTCTAATTTTGACAATTCGACACCCTCTCCCCTTTTCAATGTTGTAACCAGGTGAAAGTGTCCACAGAGTGTATTGCAACATTGAAAAGGGGAAGAGGGGGGATTGGCTATCAACAAAAAAAGATGCTTTTTGAAATTACGGAAGGACGCTGATAGAAGGCGTTTGTTTTGTCCACGTTTGTAGCTAAAGGTACTGCAGTAGTCTGCATATGAGGCAAGTGGCCCATCAGGCCAGAGTTTGTCTGGGTTTCTGTAGCATGAAGCAAGTAGGAGTATTTCTACTCTCCCTGGATGGGATGCCAGTCCACTGCAGGGTTACCCCCAGCATTTAGTTCACCGGTACCCATTCATACACCTGGGTGGAAAGAGGCATTGTGACAGTGTCTTGCCCAACAACACACCATATTTGTCAGCATTGTGGCGTGAAAACAAACATGGTGACCTCCTACTCGAAATAACGTTTTTAATATCTCCTTGTCTTGTAACAACAACATATACTGAGTTTCATTGCAAATCTATGGTCGGTTCTATTGCTAGGGAATCACCTCATTGAATTTATAAAATAAAAAGTAGGGGTCACCGTGCTCGTTTAAGAGAAAAGGAGCCTTTATCTCGCTATCGAGCTTAGTTTGAGGGAAATCTCTTATGTATGCGCACGCGCTCATGTGCGTGCGCTGATGATGCAAGAATCGTGCGCAGTAGGAATGCACAATGCTAAACTCGGGAATCACCTTAAGGCTAACAAACTGGAATGAGCCAGAAGGGTCTATGGAAAATTTACCACTACTAAATTGTCCCAAATTACACAAGAATAATCAGGTCGTTACGGATTACCAATACTAATAATTACTAGTACTATTGTTGGGAAATCTTTGTTGTTGTCATTGTACTTGCATTATAACCTTGTACTTCTACTGTACTGTCTGTTTTTTTTGGGGGGGGAAGTGGCTCATTGTAAATGTGTGTGTATCCGGATTAAGCTGTCTGGGTTCGAGCTCTAGCTGGGAACATTTAACAATTATTCTTTGAAATCAAGGTGAATAGTGGCAGAATATTTACCAAGCCGCGAAGCGGCGAGGTAAATATTCTGCTACTATTCACCGAGATTGAGAAGAATAATTGTTTTAGTATATACACAGGAAGTGATCTCAACAACATTTCAGAAGGAAACCATCAAAAATCTATTTAATTGACCTCTCAATTCATGCGTGGAAAATGTGCAAGCTGTACAAAACATGCGCGAATTCGCGAAACTATTTACAGAATCTTTGAACATGGAAAATCTATAGTTAATCTTCGAAAAAAACTCGTGACAGTCTAGAATAATGGTCCTTAAACACCGTTCAAATCAGTGTGAATCAAAAGTATGCTTTATTTTTGTTTGGCTTACGCATTATTCACTCGGTAGGTGGTGAATAATGCTCATTAGCCAGAGATAGCGAACCAATCAGATTGCTTAAAACACCAAGATCACTGAGTGTGTATATACTAATATGATGTGTTGTTGGGCAAGACACTGTCACAATGCCTCTTTCCACCCAGGTGTATGAATGGGTACCGGTGAACTAAATGCTGGGGGTAACCCTGCAGTGGACTGGCATCCCATCCAGGGAGAGTAGAAATACTCCTACTTGCTTCATGCTACAGAAACCCAGACAAACTCTGGCCTGATGGGCCACTTGCCTCATATGCAGACTACTGCAGTACCTTTAGCTACAAACGTGGACAAAACAAACGCCTTCTATCAGCGTCCTTCCGTAATTTCAAAAAGCATCTTTTTTTGTTGATAGCCAATCCCCCCTCTTCCCCTTTTCAATGTTGCAATACACTCTGTGGACACTTTCACCTGGTTACAACATTGAAAAGGGGAGAGGGTGTCGAATTGTCAAAATTAGACTTTGAAAAACTCGCTCGTTGAACCAAACGGGTCTTCTTCCGAGAGTGTATCAGCTACTTTTGTCCATGATTGTATTTACAATCTAGTAAATTTTTTCAGGTGTGTTATTGGTAAGGAAACTTGTAATGGAGAATTAAAGACTGACAGGTCTGTTGTGATTTGTTTTTATAGCAAGTTCAAGTAAGCAACACTGGTACAATGTACACTATACCAGCAGCACAACAGCAATACATCCGTGGACAGCTTCCACCAGGTGTTGTCCTTAATTCAACTGGTATTGGTGGAAATGGCCAACAGATCGCAGAGGATGCTTCTCGGAAGCGAGAAATGAGGCTTATGAAGAACAGGTGAGATGCTCATTAAGAGTATGATCTTTGCCTTGGTTTCCATGCCTGGTTGTTAGAGTACTGGTCGTGTCATCTTGCCACCAGCCTTCTGCTAAGGCAAGCATTCCTTTTGCTCATCATTTGCACAAAAGTTTAGAAGAAGGAATGCATGACATGATGAGCCAAAATAATCCTCTGTGTAGGAGATTGTTCTGTCATTACCTAGATAATTATGCTGTGACTTCAACTCCTTGTCTACACCCTGAAACTGCCAATAAATTTTAAAATTTGGCTTTTATTCAACCATACAAATATCTTTTGGGTACTACTTAGAGTAGAACACATACATTGTAGTTTTACAAGGTTTTTATACTATTATTACGTTCCTAAAGCTACATAATTTTACCATATTTTTACACCAAATACGAAAGATGGCACTGCTGTTTACATTTCACATTGACAATAATCTGAATAAAACGCGATCACTGGAAGTAAAACCTTCAAGACCATGGAGTTTTTTTTATAGAAAAATCATGCATGCATGGCATTATTACAAATGAATAAAACGAGTGAGGGATTATTTACAATGTTGTGTTGTACAATCTCAATACTGTTGCTTTCAGTTACTGAGTGAATTATTAAGAGCAAAATTCCAAAGACACACAAGATAGACAGACAACAAATCCAACGATAGCATCTTTTGCGTCAAGCAAAACAGTGGTTGATTTTAGTTTTGCAACCAACAAGCCAAGAACTTAAAACGTTTTTGCTTTGATAAAAACCTGCTGTGCCAGTGTTTTCAAAACAAAGCTTGGCACATACTCAAGCCAGACAGTGTTAGTTTCAAAAGTCATTGGAAACCACCCTCGAATAATTTCTGCAGTGAAGAAAAACAAATTTCATTCAGACTTATGGCAATAAAGGTCTTTGAGTGTCTTCAGTTCTTCTATGAGTGTCTTATTTTGGTTCTCAAGGACAGCGACTCTGTTTTCAAGACACTTGACATACTCCTTCTTCTTCCGCCTACACTCTTTCGCAGCCTCTCTGTAAAAGTGACCATGTATTACAAAAAATGGGTTAGAAATACACAAATAATATATATATATATATATATAGACAGCAGATTTCAGAGCTATATGAAAACTAACTCAAGTGAACACAACATAGATAAGAACCACGGCTGGAAGGAGTAACCTTTAAGTCAGCTGGGTAGTTTCAGGGTGTAGACAAGGAGTTGAAGTCACAGCATAATTATCTAGGTAATGACAGAACAATCTCCTACACAGAGGATTATTTTGGCTCATCATGTCATGCATTCCTTCTTCTAAACTTTTGTGCAAATGATGAGCAAAAGGAATGCTTGCCTTAGCAGAAGGCTGGTGGCAAGATGACACGACCAGTACTCTAACAACCAGGCATGGAAACCAAGGCAAAGATCATACTCTTAATGAGCATCTCACCTGTTCTTCATAAGCCTCATTTCTCGCTTCCGAGAAGCATCCTCTGCGATCTGTTGGCCATTTCCACCAATACCAGTTGAATTAAGGACAACACCTGGTGGAAGCTGTCCACGGATGTATTGCTGTTGTGCTGCTGGTATAGTGTACATTGTACCAGTGTTGCTTACTTGAACTTGCTATAAAAACAAATCACAACAGACCTGTCAGTCTTTAATTCTCCATTACAAGTTTCCTTACCAATAACACACCTGAAAAAATTTACTAGATTGTAAATACAATCATGGACAAAAGTAGCTGATACACTCTCGGAAGAAGACCCGTTTGGTTCAACGAGCGAGTTTTTCAAAGTCTAATTTTGACAATTCGACACCCTCTCCCCTTTTCAATGTTGTAACCAGGTGAAAGTGTCCACAGAGTGTATTGCAACATTGAAAAGGGGAAGAGGGGGGATTGGCTATCAACAAAAAAAGATGCTTTTTGAAATTACGGAAGGACGCTGATAGAAGGCGTTTGTTTTGTCCACGTTTGTAGCTAAAGGTACTGCAGTAGTCTGCATATGAGGCAAGTGGCCCATCAGGCCAGAGTTTGTCTGGGTTTCTGTAGCATGAAGCAAGTAGGAGTATTTCTACTCTCCCTGGATGGGATGCCAGTCCACTGCAGGGTTACCCCCAGCATTTAGTTCACCGGTACCCATTCATACACCTGGGTGGAAAGAGGCATTGTGACAGTGTCTTGCCCAACAACACATCATATTAGTATATACACACTCAGTGATCTTGGTGTTTTAAGCAATCTGATTGGTTCGCTATCTCTGGCTAATGAGCATTATTCACCCCCTACCGAGTGAATAATGCGTAAGCCAAACAAAAATAAAGCATACTTTTGATTCACACTGATTTGAACGGTGTTTAAGGACCATTATTCTAGACTGTCACGAGTTTTTTTCGAAGATTAACTATAGATTTTCCATGTTCAAAGATTCTGTAAATAGTTTCGCGAATTCGCGCATGTTTTGTACAGCTTGCACATTTTCCACGCATGAATTGAGAGGTCAATTAAATAGATTTTTGATGGTTTCCTTCTGAAATGTTGTTGAGATCACTTCCTGTGTATATACTAAAACAATTATTCTTCTCAATCTCGGTGAATAGTAGCAGAATATTTACCTCGCCGCTTCGCGGCTTGGTAAATATTCTGCCACTATTCACCTTGATTTCAAAGAATAATTGTTAAATGTTCCCAGCTAGAGCTCGAACCCAGACAGCTTAATCCGGATACACACACATTTACAATGAGCCACTTCCCCCCCCAAAAAAAACAGACAGTACAGTAGAAGTACAAGGTTATAATGCAAGTACAATGACAACAACAAAGATTTCCCAACAATAGTACTAGTAATTATTAGTATTGGTAATCCGTAACGACCTGATTATTCTTGTGTAATTTGGGACAATTTAGTAGTGGTAAATTTTCCATAGACCCTTCTGGCTCATTCCAGTTTGTTAGCCTTAAGGTGATTCCCGAGTTTAGCATTGTGCATTCCTACTGCGCACGATTCTTGCATCATCAGCGCACGCACATGAGCGCGTGCGCATACATAAGAGATTTCCCTCAAACTAAGCTCGATAGCGAGATAAAGGCTCCTTTTCTCTTAAACGAGCACGGTGACCCCTACTTTTTATTTTATAAATTCAATGAGGTGATTCCCTAGCAATAGAACCGACCATAGATTTGCAATGAAACTCAGTATATGTTGTTGTTACAAGACAAGGAGATATTAAAAACGTTATTTCGAGTAGGAGGTCACCATGTTTGTTTTCACGCCACAATGCTGACAAATATGGTTATTAAGGTGACTTTTGGTGATCTCCGTGGGCAACAAATAAGCCAAGGCTCTTGCCTAACAGGAGCCTGGTAGCCTGGAGCACCCAAAGAAT
>JAHPZR010049818.1:0-17420 GCA_019787425.1 Platygyra sinensis | reverse complement strand
AAAAAAAAACAAAAACAAAAACATAGGGAGTCCATGCGGCCTGTCTTTGCTTTAGTCAGGAGACTGTAGAGCATGTTAAAGGTGATACAACCTTTGTCACCTGGATTAATCTTCGCAAAGGCGATCAACTTATGAATATCATGGTTCTCAAATCATGCTTTCAGCTTCTTACTTCTGTACTCTGGCCTGATCCGTACCAGTTTTGTTACAGTTCGTGGCTCCATAAGTCGTCTTTGACGAACATTATGTAGTTGAGAGAGCTTGTCAATGGCAGTTCCCTTGACATTACTGTTTGGTGTGAAATCGCCATGCTGAATGCTGCCCACATGGGTAAAATACAACGAACAGCAAGATGCTTCCAAAGGAAGTCTTGTCTATCAACATCATAACTTTTTTACGGCGTAAATCTTAAACGATATTCAAGTGATTAACAGCCTTTAACGAGTCATAAACAAGAACTTACGTACGTCGCCATGTTGGATTTAAAGAGCACGACTGTAAATGCCCCGTTTCTCTAGTCATAATGCCCCACCCCATGCGATCTAAATTAACCGTAGATGCCTGAAACTTTTTAAATCTTTTTAAATCTTTTGTGAAAAGAAAAAGAAAGTTAACAAGCTACACATTTCGTTTTTGAGCAAAAGTTTACCCAAAATGACCTCTTCGTTGTAATTAATTTCAAAATGGCATTGTATTTTAATTGTACATCATCCAAAAATTTCAAATTTTTCGAGTTTCTCAAGCAAGTTAAAAATAGCATTTTTCATTGATTGCTTGTAGAAAAAAGTACACCCCTTGGTGTCCAGTTCAAAGGTGATTGTCGACTATAGACTTCGTCAGAAATGCAAGATGGCCGCTGGCCGCCATGAAGGCCGCATAAACGAGGCCTTGGAACAATATTTCGAGATGGGAACATACAAATCCTTTTACTAGACATCTTGAGGATTACAAAAATGTAAGTTAGAAAAATATATCATATGGGTGTATGGGGGCCCCATCTTCCTACTCGACTAACAGTGTAGAAAATCAATTATAACATAGCGCGCGCGCTAGTCCTATCTAAATCATGAACAAAAATCATGAACAAAATCTTTATGTACGCACGGCCGTGCTCAACAAAATGACGTGTGCAGTGACGTGTGTAGTTTCATTTCAGCTGAAAAATTTCCGTCGCGTTTAGTGCAAGTTCCTTTGTTTAATTAAGTTTCGGCAATGTGAAGATTATTCTGAACAATTCTAACCCTACTTCGAGCCTTTGACTTTTGCCCGGCAAAGATGTTTACTTCGACGTGAGTATTTTGACTTTGCTTGTCTACATTTTCATTGAGTATTTGTACTTTGTTTGGCTACGTTTTCATTATAATCTTAATTCGAAGAAGCGAATTTTTCATTGACAATTTTAGAGACCAGGTTAAGTGTTTTCGTTCAGCTGTTGCTTAACTGATTGTGGCGTGTTATGATAGTTAAGACCTTTGTTTTCCTCAGTTCACCGTGCATCGTGAGAACTAGTTGTAGTCAATCAGAAATAAAACATGTCAGTTAAGCGCCCAACTTGTTATTGCTATGTTATAAAAGAATTGGTTCATGCTTTTAGCTGTGCGTATATCGAGTTATGGATGCACTTGGGAAGTTTGGAGAGCACTCAAGAAGCTAGAGTTGCTCTCGGCTGCGCCTCGAGCAACTCTTACGGTTCTTTCGTGCTCTCCAAACTTCCCGCGTGCATCCATAACTCGATATACGCACGCTAAGCATGAACCAATTCTTAATTGGTGAATGAATTATCATTATGCGAGTTTAAGGGGGGAGAACCTTAACTACAAATCTGTTGCTAAGGAAATCTCAAAACCTCCTTTATTTTAGCTCCTGAAGTCCAGTGGGCATCAAAGTTTACAGTGTTTGTTCGATTCACGTTTCCTTTAAATGTTTCGAACCACGCCCATATTTGGTATGTCACGTGACCACAATAGAAAATGTACAAAAACTCGGACTGAGTGGATCGTTTTCGAAATATAACAATACGATTTGTTAAAACACGGTATTATCTACAACTTGTAGTATGCGTTTGAGGAAATGTACAATATTTCGAAAATTATAGCTCTTTAAGAGGCTATAAAAGCACTTAAACATCTATTATTTTCGAAATATTGTACATTTCCTCAAAAGCATACTACAAGTTGTAGATAATGCCATGTTTTAACAAATCGTATTGTTATATTTCGAAAACGATCCTCTCAGTCCGAGTTTTTAGACATTTTCTATTGTGGTCACGTGACATACCAAATATGGGCGTGGTTCGAAACATTTAAAGGAAACGTGAATCGAACAAACACGGTAAACTTTGATGCCCACTGAACTTCAGGAGCCAAAAAAAGGAGGTTTTGAGATTTCCTTAGCGACAGATTTGTAGTTAAGGTTCTCCCCCCTTAAAGGCCTAGAAACTAACTGATCCTCATTTTGGCGAGTTTTTTTTTTAATTTTCTCACATACATACAGGAAACATTTACTCTTTTCAAAATAAAATAAACTATACAGAGAGAAATATAAAAGTTCCTAAGCGGCCATTTATTCAGTTTGTTATATCTTTGTTATCTTTAGCTGGCCACAAATCTAGAAATCCGAGGTTAGATACCTGGAGAGCATTCCGTGCATCCTTGATTTGCTTCTACGGAAGAGTTAGCAAATGTTCCGAGCGGACACGGTAGCAATCTGTAGTAATCAGACCAACGGTCAAGTACTTGTCTGAATCCTGTATCCAACAGTGCTGGAAATTCATCACTATACTCATCAACTTCGATAGCTTCTTCGGATGAATTGTCCGGATTCCTAGGGAAGTAAATTTGATGTGTCAAGGAAAACGCTTGTTTTCTTATGAGAAGCGGTAACAAATTTTTAATAGTATATAAGAAATTGATTGCGGAGTACATAACTGGAACTCCTGACAGACTAGGTACTGTACGTAGTTAGAAGATACGTTCCGAACTTTGGCCAAACTTGAGCACGGTTAATATGTAATGGTACCGTTTCTTGGTACGCTTGGCGGCATATCAGGTTCGTTTGGTCTCGCAATGGGTATTTGGCTCAACTACGTCTAGTCAAAATATGAACCATGGTTCGACCAAACTCATCTGTTATCTTACTAATCATAGATTTTAATACCTTTCCGTGGCATATCAGAAAAATTTAGTTTCATCGCGTCTAGCAGCCAATCACAACAAAAATTTCCCAGTTAACTATAACCGTGGATTGTGATGATTACTATATGATGATTACTGGGATTGTGATGATTACTATATTGGAAAAACAAAACGTCGATTACATGACAGGAAAACGGAACATTTTAAAGCGCTGACGAGTAACAGCCATTCTTCTGCCATTGCTGACCATATGATCCAAACAGGCCACAAGATTAAATGGGATCACTTTGATATTTTAGCCACTGGACAGCCTGATGTACATTGTAAAATTAAAGAAGCCTTGCTGATTCGTGATTTGAAACCAGCGCTTAATGAAAATATTGGCAGTGAGAAACTTCTTCTCTACTAGCCATTTATATTTTTCCAGCAGACTTAAATAGGTCTGTTTATTTTCTTTTTCATTGTCATTACTTTCCTTATTTGGTATTAGTCTTCGCGTTTAAATTTAATTGTAGTTTAGGTAACCGTTACTTCTGAAGATGTATGTTGGAGCATACGAAACGTCAAGTTCATAAATGAAAGTTTTTACAACATGCGTTGTCTCGTTATGTTTATAACCGTAGTTTGTTTGCTATTTTTACTCAAGTTGAAATGGCCGAAGAATAAGAATGACTACAGTCAATCTCAAAGGAAAAAGCCCATGAAACGAAGTTGACATTAAGTTAGTTCTTCTCAAATGCCTACCTTTTACCTACTGATTTCGCGCTAACATTTTGACTTAGCAAGGTATTTAAGAAGAAATCCTGAAACGTATTCTGTCACGTGACACGAGATGATTTGTCCACTGGGTGTGGTGCAAAATAACGCTATTACTAGATAAAGCCTGCGGAAAGCGCTCAAGACAAGACACAAATGTTAAAAACTTGGGTTCATTGTACAGAACGAAAGAGCAACTTACACGATATGCTTATTTGAAAGTTAAGTCCTTTTTTTGTAATAGAGCAGCAAGTGTGGTGTCAGTGCTTCAAAAACACTACCTCAAAAGGGTGTGGTTGGTTGATATAGCAAAGAATTAAAATATAGATTTAGGCCAGCCTAAAAGCGTAGCTCCTAGGCCGGGTTGTTCAGTGCACGATTAAGCTAACCCAGGAAAAGGCAGAATTTTGATTTGAGTTTTGTAACCTTGCAGTGAAGTTTTCTGTTCATTGTTTGGCTTTGTGTTTCAAGTTTTACAATGAACATATACACAAAACAAAGCACAAAAAAAAATTTTAAAGAAGCAAAAGTTTTAATTCGAATAAATTTTAATCCCGGGCCTGAGTTAACTGGCTTCCGAACAATCCTGCCCTATTTTCAACAAGTTAACCCGACTTGAGCCGGCGATCCAGTTGAAACCAGCAATTGGTCAGCGGTAAACTTCAAAAAACACGTGACCTGGATGAGTTGTAGACTTGAGCCCGAATATGGTCACGTGATATTTGTCAGCAGATACCTTGTTTTGGTTACTTGTCAATTGATCATGAGGCGGCCTTCACACGGCAAACTCAAGTTGGCAAGCTCGTGTTGGAAAACTTCAAAAGTTGACAAACTCCACACACACGTCAGACTCGTGTCAAATAACACACACGGTAATTTGCAACATCGGTGTTTTTTTAGTGCAGTGGTTCTCACGTACAACAGTGAAACAGAGGAAAAGGAGAGAAGAAATCGGCAAAAAGCGGTGGGAAATAGAAAAGCTTGGACGAAACCCGGTTTGTCCTCGCGCTCCTCCGTTTTGTTTTGTTTGTTTTTAGTTTCTTTGTAGGCTATAGATGAAACGTCCCGAACAGCCGGACAATTGTGAACCGCTTTGATATTAAATTTAAAAAGTGTTGACTCGCCTCCCAAATTTTATGAAGTGCCACGCAAATAAATCACGCGAATAGAGCCCGTTTTGATTGGTTGACAATTACCAACACATGTTGGCCAACCGTTCACACGTCAGTTACGAGTTTACCAACTCGAAAAAAGTTGGCGAAAAAGTTGGCGAGAATAGAGGGAAGTTCTATTTGTCGCCAACAGTTTGCCAACTTGTTTGCCGACTGTTTTTGTGCCATTCACACGCATCAACTTGAGTTTGCCCACACGAGTTTGCCAACTTTAGTTTGCCGTATAAAGGCCGCTTAACATGGATGTCCAATATCATAGAAGTACACGGTAAACCAAGGCTGCATGTCTCTGTCAACCTATTATTTGGAGGATGGCCGCTATCTTGCGCCACTCCGTCGCCGTCGCCGCCGTCATGCGTACGCGCCCACGAGCAATACCGCTAGCCATGATAACCATGAGAAAATCAATTCATGGGTTTCTTTTAGTTTTCTATATGGGTATGAGGCTCCGCTTGGGGGCCCTTAGGGCCGCCGGAGCTCCGCTAAAACAAAACCTTCCAGCAGCCATAATCGGGGACGGAGACACTAAGCGCGCGGCATGTCTAGAATTGGGGCTGTCCCTGTGATACGGGACAATTTTCTTTTATTTTTAGAACCAATTGCGCCATCGTGTGCGGCACACGCGCGTAAATGCTGCGAGAATTTTTTTGCGGGTTTAGAACGAAGAACATGGCGTACGAAATTACCGAGAGTTTTGATAATTTTGGCCCACAATGTCTGTTGGAATTGTGAGTGAAGTGGGACAGTGTCCAATTTAGTTATGTCCCGCTTTACATCACTTAGCAAGTTGACCTTTTCAAGATCTCCACATTACTCCGCTCCAAGGTTCGCATATCTTAAAGATTAACAGCTTTTCCAAAAAAAAAAAAACTGGTCGAAGATATCTGAATATTGCAGTGTTTCAGGACCCCTAAGTCTTTTGGCTCTTGCAAAACGCTTGCGAGGATTTCGCCAGAGTCTATTGCGACTGAAAAGTAAAAGGGTAAGTTTGAGTTTCGCCTGAATTAAAAGCAACGCTTGATGTTTCATCAAGGCCGAATAAGTTTTTCTGTAGATGGTGCTCAAGTTTGCTTGTGTAGAAATCAAATAAATTGTCTGTATACATCTTGTTGATGAATAAGAGCGCAGGCCGATGCGTGTTTTGCACAGTCTGTAAAACATGACAAATAGGACTTCCGCACTTTTCTATGAAAACGTAAATCATACTGATACAATATTAAATATTTAAGAACTTATGAAAGCTTAGCTAAAAAGTATGTGAATAAAGCAGAATTAATCAGGAAAGTTATGATGACACTTTGTCGAATAAAGATTTCGATTTGGTTGGTTGAGTTATCAAAACTCCTTGTCTATTTATTATCCCAGTGTAAAATTTCACTATGTGAAAGAAAAACACATGATGCTGGTAGCCTGTCGGCGTTGTGAAAACTGTTGTAGCATCTCAGCAAAAAAGATAGCGAAAGAAATCTTTGTCAAGATTTGTTGACACCGACTTGGACTTGAATGTGCACGTGCTGCATTATAGTGCAAATGTGCTTCTTGTACGCCGGAGACGTTCATTCCAAAAACTTTTGCCAACTTGCCAAACAAGCAGAAACAATAAGAAACTTTCAAAAAAAAAAAAGAATTTGGTTGTGATTAAGCATCATCTGGGAAACTCACAAATTAACTCCATACCAGAATGAAGAGTTTTCTAGCATAACTTTTCTTTTCAGAACAAACGCAAAGTTTACGTGTACTAATAGCGCGAGGAGATACGTTTATTATTCAGTCACAGCGCGAAATTGAAGAAATTTTCTACCCAAAAAACTCACTTATTCCATTAGCTCAAAGCACAAAATTACGTAGAAGAGCCCTGGTTCTTATTCCCATCGCGCTTTATTCCCTGCCATCGCTGTGAAAAATCCACAATAGAATCTCGCAACTCTCACCATTTGATCACCCGACTTTGACAAAATCCACGCGAGAACTCACGACATGTGCGTGGATCAGCGGCTGGATATATGGATGGCGCAATTTGATCTAAAAAATACAAAAATTGTCCCATATCATGGGTGCATGCGGATATCACAAGACTTACGGTCTCCGTTCCCGTTTATGGCTCCTGACTCTTAACAACTCCATCTCCAGAGTAAAGATGCTGAGCAAATATTCAGCTATTCCCCTGGAAAGGCTGGGAGGGACTTCTGATGGAATTACCTTTAATGCAATAAGGTCCGCCTGAGACAGTAGTGGTCACGATCCAGGATAGCCGCGGCTTATTAAGATTGTCATGTACAACGCAGGCTAAGTTTTTTTGACGCGCGGCTTAGGTGTGAGTTAAACTACCCCAAAGTAATCAAGTTTTCCCATTCGCCTGTATGTCCATGACGAAGGCGGGGAGCAATTAATGTTCATGTCAGTTGTCACGCATCCTCATTCTGGAATGGCCATCTTTAGCGGAACAACATGGGCAGACAATTAACGAAGTCCGGTAGTGGATGCCAGTCCTTGGGACGACAAAGCCGTCTGACCGGTCAACGATTCTGGTGTTTTCGCCAACCAATATACCCGTTTTTTTCGCCAAAAAATACATCACACAAGACATGTGGGCTCTATTGAGAAAAGGCTGGTTTCCCAGGTTTCATATCGTTCAATATTCGGCCCTATCAAAGGCCTCAAATGTCTCAAACATTCCTGGCTGGTGAGAGTTTGTAAACGTTTGGCAAAGGTAATCCGATAAAATCCGTGTCAATTTTGAACGGCCCTTCGAAGAAGATGGCCGCCAATTTCAACGGACATCAAATGAATATTAGTGCAGGTTTTTATGAGATATGTTTTCTCAGAAGAGCTTACCGAGTTTTTCGATATCGGGACTTAATTTTTCCTCAAAACTACTACTGTGTGAGATGAGTAGTGTCGCCAAAGATTCATCGGGTAGGTACGAAGCTAGTAAAACTGGTAAGCAGGTATCGATAACACAGCCGTTATAAGAAATAATTCATGATAGGAAAAACGACTGAGGAGTGCAACACACAATGTATCGCTGGTGCTGCAGTCTTTTTCGTTTTAACACTATATTTCGTTATAGTCTTGTTTACAGGTGACGAGTCTGTTCTGTGATACTGAATCATGTAAGCTGATCTTATGAAATGATTTTTTTAATGGCAGTGAGGAAAACCTAGGCTGGAATTGCCTGGAGTTAGGTTTGATTCAGGAAACACATGTATCACTGCACATGCCCCTGATTGCACAATTTCTAATCTGTCTTATTTGAATATTTAGTGGAGTTGAATATTGCAAACTTGATAAGCAGTCTAGACAGACGCCATAGTACTAGATCTAAACACTTATGACATTAAGCACTTGTGTCCCAGATTCATTAAGGTGATTCACGAGTAAAGAATCCGTCATAGACTTTCCGATGAAACTTCGGTATGGTGTCATTAAGTACAGGAGATGTCAAGTGTCCCCCCCCCAATTTTGCCCCCAAGGGGGGGGAAAGGAAAACCGGGCACACCCAAAAGATCGAGGTCGGCCGTTTACCTTCATCCTTTTCACAGTTATAAAAAGCATATCCGAAAAGATTATTAACAACCATGATATTTGCAATGATAGGCGTTCGTTTTTCTTCGAGATATTTACCTCATAATGATTTGGCCGCTCAAGACGTGTCCTAAACATGGCCGAATATTTCAGTCAACTTCTAGGTGAGCCTAAAAGCTACTACGTACATATTCCAGAAACTCTATTTTCGTGCGATAATATTTGGCCCAATTATTAGTTGACTGACGAGTAATTTGAAATGGTTTCACGTTTAATTCTATCGGTTTTCGCGAGGTGCAAAATATCATCGCCCCGAATCGTTAAGCGTGAGCCTAAATTTTAGCCATTTTCAGCGAGTCGTTTTTAAAGTGCGCAGTGTATTTCCACAAAAAGACAATTTTCTGATAGTTATTTACACTGATATCAATATCCAATTTAGTTAAATGAGTATCTACAGCAAACGGAGTAATTGGTCTCGCAAAGCCCCAAAAAAATCATTGGTTTAGACATATTTCCCGCAAATGTTTTAGCGAGAATATACTTTATTCACGACTTTCTGCGCTTTGTTTCCATGATTGCTGAAAGATCTTCACAAAATAGTTAGCTGGGTTGCAAAATAGAATATGAAGCTGTGGATATCGGGATTAACTTATGCAAACATTTCAAACTCGCCAAAATTCTTGCCATTATCAAGTCTATCAGTAGTTTAAGGCCTGGGTCAAAGGCTTTTACCGGTAAAAATAATTAAAGTAGTTATATTTTTGAAAGTATAAAGGGCAATGAAACCAGATTTACCACACAGTTAGGTTTTAATGTCCTGACATTTTTTAACGTAGAATTTATACTCTGACAGGTCACGTGGACATGTCACGTGCCGTTAAGCGAAAAAAAGCCTTTATGTGAGGAAACTGGTGGCGGGTTTCGTTAATATACCGCAAAAACGTGTTTTAGAGACCAGATCAATCATTGCATCCTATTAAGTGGAATGACCGTCCCTCTTTTCTCAGGAAAAATTTTAAAGGCTGAAAGGTCGTCTTTTCGACAAAAGTTGGCCTTTGATCAGCTATATCTTCTAACACAAAGTCACGAAGATCATTCCAAACGTAGCAAGGTAGATAATTATTTTCTTCGAAAAATGGTTCTTTATTAATCAAATAGACCGAAAAAATCGCCCTCCAAATAGCCCTTTTCACGGTTACCTCTGCTTTTCATTGCCAATTACAATAGAATAGCTAGCATGTATGCGAGGCAATTTCGGGCTACTGTTTTGCAGGTTTTAGCCCGAAAATTGCCTTTTTCGCATCCACGTTGGATTACATTGTAATGCAAATGAGAAAAACTACAACCAGTGAAAAGGGCTATTCGCCGAATTACACCAAAATTTAACAAAAACGGACACGTGACAGGTCGAGATGGTCAAGATAATACGTTAAGGCAAGGCGGGTCGCCGAGTTTCATCATCTGGGAAAAAGTTAGCTTAGTAGAACAAATATAACAAGAGATATAGCTGTCCGACCATTCTGCTTTAAATTCCTGACCCAGGCCACTAAAACTGCTTAGCTAAATTTTCCTGCGAAATTATATTTTAACGTCACGCTGCAAAAACAAACTGGATCCTCAGTTCGCTGCCTTTTTTTTGTTTTTATGTAGAACAAACTGCAAGTTAATGGTGAGCGAAGCTTCACCCGAAATTTAATTTTGGGACTACTGCAAACGTCTTGTTTACATCGATTTTTCTCTTTTTCGGAAGGCGTGACGCGTTACAGATTAAAAGGTTAGACGACTAGGGCCGCAATTTCGATGTCACTTGAAGGTTTCTCCGTGGTTTTGAAAACATTAACTGTTCTTTCGGATTAGAAAAATCGCCTAGCAGTGCGTCAAAGTTAGATAAGAAAGTCGGGAATTCGGAATTTTTAAATAAATTTAAGACTAAAATCCGAAAATTAGATCTAGTTGGAATAATGGAAGATAATTGCATAAGCATCCTAATTATGGAATTGAGGATTTTACTCATGGATTAAAAAAGTGGTTTGGGAGGGAATTAGTCTTCAACCTTTGGTTTTAAGGAAGCTATAGCTAGCATGGAGTTTTGGGATACTGATATGTTAAGATATTTTTTAGGAACTAGTCTTAAAATACAGCGTATTTAAACGGTTATTACTAAAAATTAGTATTTCGATCAGATTAATATATTTCTTCTTAACTTTTAATTCACTAGTAGTTAGGTGTCCGATTAGTTTACGTATATGTAAGCTAGATCTACCTGACACATTAATAAAGTTAGTAATGATTGACTGATTGATGATTGATTGATGATTGATTGATTGATTGATTGATTGATTGATGATTGATTGATGATGATTGTGGTGCACGTGGGTCAGTTTTTCTTCAGTAATTAGCATGCAAACGAGATGATGGAGGAAAGACGTCAGAAGTGGTGTCTATTTGGTGCAGCTGAATTTAGATAATGAGGAAACATAGGATACGACGTAACTTAAGAAATAATCATAGAAGACAGACCACTGGGATAATACGTGTTATCATTGCTAGGTCAGGATTTCCAGCCGGGTATACTTAACAAGAAGATCTTGAAGAAGATCAAGGAGATCTTGCTTGCGTTCAGTTTTGTCATTTATATGATCGTCGTAGGTTTGTACACCGACGGTCTTATATTCCGCTCTGAAACTTTTACTTTCAACAGAAGTAATTTCTTGTTGCTCCTGTCAATATTCACCACAAAACCGCTTTAATGCAATGAAATTACACCATATTAGTGTTGATAATTTCTTGTTTATTTTACTTCTACTATTGACAACTGTTTAGAAGCTCATAAAGAACGAGATTGCATGTTTGTGATCCATGAATGTAAACTTGGATTACATTTTCCACGGATCGTACTGAAATCCTTGGTTGTGAGATGCTTCCCGACATGAAAAAAAAAATTCTTGTGGAGGGAAATTAATTTTCATTAACCCTGCCAAACTGTAGTTGAATCCATTTAAGATAAATGCGATGGCGGCTCAAGGATATCTACACAAAACAATATGGATCAACTGATCTGATTGTCAACAATACAACGAAACAATGAAATGGATTGTTAAAAAAGAAACGATCTTTGTTCAGGCGCTAGTGTTGTTATCCTTTCTACCCCATTCAAGGAGGGTGTAGAGGTGGAACTATGATATGCCGGAAAGAAGTACCAGTACCATCCTCCACCCCCCCCCCCCCCCCCCCCCATCTCACCACCACCCACACTCTTTTGCAATGGGGTGGAAGAAAAATGTGTTGTCCTAGAGGACATTGAATTCCATTTAGTTTTCTAACCATTAATTAACCTTTAAAATTTCTTTATTTGCGGCCGCTGCTGCTGCTGGTGCTGTTTCGAGGTGTTCTTTGCAGCAAAACAAGGAAAAATAAGTACGGAATATTATATGTGGTTTTTGAGAAGAAAAAACTGTCTTGACAAGGTTTTCGATGACCCCCATCAGATGGACCTGTAACTTAATATCTGTTAAAAAACACACACACAAAACACAGCATTCAACGAAGGAAAATCGTATATATGCAGCGCTACAGTCAAGTTGATTGAAGCTGGGGGCTTTTGAAGACTTCGATAAGTAAACACAACTTACAACATCTCGTCTGGCAAAATTTCAGTTAAATAGGATAATTTGATTCCAGGGTGGATTACTTTCAAATATGTAGTTTTCTTACCCTTAATTACGCACATCCCTACTGGTAAACACTGCCAAATTCACTCAAAAGCAACAAGCTCAGTCTAGATGTTATCTCAGAGTCAAATTGTACCTCTTTTGAAAGAGCAATTCCTCAGAATAGTAAAGGATACTTGATCAGCTTGAAAAGCTCTAAAATCGCCGGCGCACGATAATTAAAAGAAAAAAGAGTTAAAGTTTAAATAAGGTGGTTTTTATCTTTGACATTTACATGTAACTACCCAGACATCAGATCCGTAAAATTGAGACCCTCTGGATGTATCAAAAGCTCACACTCGAAAAACTCACTTTCTGCATGTCAGGAAAACTCAGGACGCGAAAATTATGACAACATTTTTCAGAGCGTGCTTACCAAGGATTGTTTTTAGCAGTCCTGTTTACTGTTCCGATACAATGTCATAGGCAGAATTTCCAGAGAGGGGGAGAAAAACATCCCGAGGTGATAAGCCTGCAGCACAGGCGTAATTTTTTGGCGTATTTAGGCAAACAGAGGCGAAAATACGCCAAAAATATTACGCCTGTTCCGTAGGCTAAAGGTGATAGATTCCTCTGCTCAGATCACGGAAATAATACCCATCATTCGAATGAATAAATCAAATTCATCAAATTTATTTTATGCTTCGTAGCCATTTGAGCCAAGTTTAGTTACAATGGCTCGAGGTGCCTTGCGTGACGTTTCCGATGTTTTTTTTTTTTTTACCGTGGATCCTCTGTGCTTCGATTAATTCTGCTAAATTCAGAAGAGATTTCCGGGTGTGAGTTCTCGAGACACCTTAAAAGCCTTTGAATCAGCAAAACACTATCTCAAGCTTCATAGCAAGTGGTCGCAGGTCAGTTGCGTGCGCGGGCTAATAAAGGAAAGAAATGAAACAAAAAAACCAGACGGTGTACAAACCTGCGACGATACAAACGATAACAGGTAAGAAAGATCGTGACCCAGCGAAGATGACACGTAACGTATTGAGATGTTATATAAGTGGTCTGTCCTTTATGACCACTTCGTTGGCCGGAAATAGCAGGGAAGTTTCGTCGTAACCTATGTTTTCCCATTGTTTACGTCCAGCTACACCATGCAAATTAGACACCACCTCTGACGTCTGTCCTCCACTATCTCGTTTGCATGCTAATAATTGAAGAAAAACTGACCCAGCTCCCGCACTGCTAGGCGACTTTGCAGATCCGAAAAAACAGTTAATGTTTTCAAAACCATGGAGAAACCTTCAAGTGAGATCGAAATTGCGGCCCAGTTGTCTAACCTTTTAATCTGTAACGCGTCACGCCTTCCAAAAACGAGAAAATCGATGTAAACGAGAGGTTTTCACTAGTCCCAAAATTAAATTTCGGGTGAAGCTTCGCTCACTGTTAACTTGCAGTTTTCTCTACATAAAAACAAAAAAAGACGGCGATGTGAGGATCCAGTTTGTTTTTGCAGCGTGACGTTAAAAATAGAATTTTCGCGGGAAAATTTAGTCTTATTAGAGAGGTTAAGCATGACGTTTACGGCAAACGTTAAACAACAAAAATGAAACTTTTGCCGTCTGTCTTCAGCTCTCTGTACAGTAGAATCGAAACATTTGCATTTGCAGTAAATAGTAAGAGACACTTTTATATTTTGTATAATCTATTTAAGGATTACAAGAAAAGAATAGAAAATCACAGGTATTCTTTGCCGTTTGCCGTCTGCCGTAAACGTCATGCTTAAACTCTCTAATAATGGCATAAATTTGGCGAGTCTGAAATGTTTGAATAAGTTAATCCCGATGTCAAAGCTCAAATATTCTATTTTGCAATCCAGCTAACTATTTTGTGCAGATCTTTCAGCAAATCATGGATAACAAGCGCAGAAAGTCGGAATAAGGTGATATTCTTCGCTAAACATTTGGCGGGAAATATGTCTGACCAATGATATTTTGGGGGCTTTGCGAGACCAATTACTCCGATTTGCTTGTAGATACCAATTGTAACTAAACTGGATATTGATATCAGTGTAAAATATTATCAGAAAATCGTCTTTTTGTGGAAATAAACTGCCGCACTTTTGAAAAACGACTTGCTGAAAATGACTAAAATTTAGGTCAGGCTCCTTAACGATTCGGCGATGATATTTGACACTTCATGAAAACCGTAGAATTAACGTGAAAAAATTCAAATACTTCTCAGTCAACTAATAAGGGGCCAAATATTATCGCACGAAAATAAGAGTTTCTGGAATATGTACGAAGTATCTTTTAGGCTCACCTAAAGTTGGCCGATATTTCGGCCATTTTAGACCGCTTGAGAGGCCAAAATCATGATGAGGTAATATCTCGAAGAAAAACGAACGCCTATCTCGGCAAATATCATGGTTGTTAATCTTTTCGGATAGCTTTTAAACTGTGAAAAGATGAAGGTAAACGGCCGACCTCGATCTTTTGGTTCTGCCCGGTTTTCTCTGACAACGACACTTAAAGACGTAATAAAAAGAGGGGGTCACCGTACTTGTTTTCATGCCACGATACTGACAAATATGGTTATTTAGGTGACTTTTGGTTATCTCAGTGCGCAACAAATAAGCTCGATTATTTTGCAATGCGGCGTGTAACATCACACAGAGATCGACTTTCTTTGATTGCTTATTCATCTACGTCTTGGAAAAAATGGCTTCAAATACCCTGCATTATTAATTGATATTTTTATCCTTTAAAGGAAACATAATGTGGACTTACTCTGTTGGACCCGTTACTTCTCTATCTGTAGCATTTATTTCATTTGCCAAAAAAGTAGCCATAGATGTCTGCCAAATTTTTCTCAGTTATTGCAGATATTGTTCTCATTGAATTTATAAAATAAAAAGTGGGGGTCACCGTGCCCGCGCATAATACAGAGCCTTAAGGTAATTCCCCTGAAATAGAACTGACAATAGATTTTCGTTCAAACTTTGCCCACTGAATATTTATCATATGAGAACTTCAATTTTGAAATAAAAAAAGGGGGGTGCCCATACTCATTAAGGAGCACTGGGGCATTGAAAATGACCCATTTTGGCATTATTTAACGCTTATTACGAGAACGCATTCCCTATAATAATTGTAAATTTTTGTGACCGAGACTCATGAGAACACGCGTTAAACTGGAGTCAATGCGTTGTATCGGACAAAAATAAACTTTTAAAGTTTGATTTAGACAGAAAGCTGAATCCTTGATTAAAATTTCAACCAAATTTCTTGACATGGTTACCATAGGGCAAAATAGAAAAGACCACAGTTTACTTGCTATTTTCGCTATTTATTCAATTTTCAGCAATAGAAATCAGATCAGTCTTTCCTCAAGCAATGTTTATGATAAGTTGATTACAATGACTGGAAAAAAAAATGGGGTGCCCATGCTCGTTGGTGAGCTATAGCCATTTTTTAACTGAAAGAGCTCAATATCAAGACAAATCCGCCATGTTTTCAGTGTGCACGTGCACGAGAGCGCGCTAAATGACGTCATAAATTATGCGCAGAAAGGATGCGCAGTGCAATTGTGAGGAATAACCTTAAGGACTGTTAGAGTTCAGCACTAAAATAAGCAGTACATGCATTCGCAACAATGCGAGGTGTTGTAGCTTCGCAAGAGAAGAAAACACATGAGACTCTAGGAACACAACAGTTCTTTTTACGATAACTGCAGAAATTCACGCGTGCTCATTGGTTAAATTTTATTGTCCATATGCGGACAGACACATGAATTTGAAATTCATGCGGCGCGTCAGCGAGCGAGAGCGGGCAGTTCGACAATTTGTTATCGTAAAAAAAACAAATTGATGTTGATGTCGGTTTTTAATGCGTCTGTCCTGTTATTGACAATGAATTTCTATCGCCTCGTGGATCCACACTACTTTGACAATGTTATGACGAAATTCATGATCAATAACAGGACAGACGCATAAAAAACTGACGTCAATTTGTTAAATTGACAAAATGGCGGACTCTACAAAGCACATGGTTACAAAGGTCACGTGGCACTATCACTTCACTACATCCCCCCTTCACTCAATACAAAACTCCCTATCATGTAGTTAATGTCCAAATAATCAATTGCAATGTCTAGAAGCTACAAACAAATAAATTGACATAGAGTCACCTACACAAATCAACATCTGCATCCTTGCATACGACTGCCGCGCCTAAAATTTGAATTGACCAATCCAAATTCAGCTGGCGGGAAAAACTTTACTGCCCTGAATTCAATGTAAGTGAACCGCCGAGAAAAGCATCGATTTCGGGCAACTTTTTCTCACTGGAAACGGCATCAAATATTCAGGAAAAGGCATTTACAATTCCAAAAACCATATCCGATTGTAAAAATAGAGAATTATGAAACATTTTGAGCCTCCAAGCTTCTAATTTGGCACCAATGTCAGCACCTCGCTCGTAGTTCGTCGAGTGTCACCAGGTAAGATAATAGTTCCGCTATTCTGAACAAAATATATAGTTCCTCACCAAATTAAACTCAGAATTCTCAATTTAACTATTAGAAGAGCCTAAAGCACCATTTGCGTTGTCTTTATTTGTGTTTGCTGGGCAGAAAATGGCTATTATCGTGTCATTATGGTCGGACAGCTAAGTTTTGAGTGCCGCACGTACTGCGGGCTCAGCTGCCGTATGCAAGGATGTTTTAAAGAGATAAAGCAAAAAATGTCACTCATCCATGCTAGAGCTCCTAACACGAGTGGGCCTTGAAGAAAGGAGACTTGCACTTGATTCAGGAGGTATGGTAGGGGGTTGTCAATATTGGTTGGCGGGATCAAAACAGTTGCTTCTAACTGTCTTCCAATAGGCATGTCCTCTGCTTCGTCTCCTCGTTCGGCTTCAGTGGCTTCAGCTCCAGGGTCTGGCTGAATAAACTGTGGCTTGCGTTGCACAGCTTGGTGTTTTAATCTTGATCTTCTATGAGGACAGCATTGCCCTTCTTTTCCATCACTTTGTATGGCACTGGTTGGAAGTTGGGAGACAGTTTGTTGTCACGGCTCTTGTTGAGCTGGATACGATCTCCTCCAACAATATCACTGTATTGTGCTGACGGTTGCTGTCTGCGCGCTCTTTCTGTCGAAGTTTCCCCCGCGCGTCTCTTTCCCA
>JAHPZR010049815.1:5000-18979 GCA_019787425.1 Platygyra sinensis | reverse complement strand
TGAAGGCTGGCCTTTCTCCTATCCATAAAATCTTTCGTAGAAAAGGACTCACAGAAAGACTGTAAATAGATTTTCATTATCATCCATATAATGGGATGTATGTATGATGAAATAGGCAGTTGAAAATAAACTTTGCTGCAAAATTATATTGCTCAAAATAGAATCCTTTCTTTATACTTTCTTCTCCTCCCAATAATTTCACACCAAAACAAGAACTGATCTTTTTAAAAAAGCATATAATGTTTAACTTTTTGATAATTTAGAATGGGATTTATGGTGATATTTTTATAAATAAGACTGTAAATAGGTTTTTTTTTAAAATTTATTCATATTTTATTAGTGGTGGGATCTTTTTAATTATTTTAATATTATGAATTGTAAAGCGCTTTGGTCAATTAGTGGAGTTAGCGCTATATAAATTATTATTATCATTATTATTATTATTATCATTATTATTATTATTATTATTATTATTATTATTATTATTATTATTATTATTAACTTCACGCTAGCCCACATATAGCGCACACTCCCCATATTGTCTTATCCATATATATCCATATATGGAATGTCTTATCCATATATGGATATGTGGGCTACCATGAAGTTCTGACCACCAATGGTTTTACCTTGCAGTAATTTGCCAGGTAACTTGGCAATCCAATAAGATGGCGGGGTGTAAAATGCTGTGGAATTATGCCCATATATTAGGCCTTGTTTGCATGGAGGCAGAGCGCTCTGGCTTCGCTCGCGGAGTCACGAGGCTCCGACTCCCACTCGCTCGCCGAATCTTTTTTTTCCGACCTCGCTGGGAGCCTGTTCGCAGGCTAATTGGGCCAGCTGACTAGGTGTGATAAAACATGCCCACTTTACATTCAACTCGCCTAAGCTGAATAAGAACAACAAGCTAAGGTTTTCTTTCTACAAGCTAAGGTTTACTTTCTTATGCGGGATTTAGCATTTTTTTGCCGTGATATTCGGGATTTTGGTTAAAAACAGGGGCGGGAAGCGGGAATTGCAATTACAAGTGGGAGCGGGATTTCGTGTTTTTGTGGGGTTGGGATGTGGGATTCGTATGGGGAACAGAGCGGGATACGGGATTTCAATTATTTGGTGATAAATTAGTTGATCAGCGCAAAAACCGCAAGCTGGCAGAAGTGAAAGTATATTGCGTATAGCTGTGTCAGGTTTCAAGTAATGAATAGTGGCGGTTCCTGTCAGGTTCTGTCAAACGTATCCACTATCGCTTGACTACGAAAGTATCATAAGATTGTAGACGACCAGGAGCCATTACCTGGGGCCTTCATCTTTCATACTGACCCTGAGTAAACCCTGTTCCGTGTCTGTTTGTTTTTAGAATCACCTCTCACAGGGGTTTTAACGCGTGTTTCTTATGATAGCCAATCATAAGAGAGCTGTGGTCCTTTTTTGGTTATACGTCACATGTAGACCACACGAAAGTATTTCAATAATGGCGGAAAATGAGGAAAGTTTATTATTTGTTTAGGATATTAGGCGAACGTCAGTGTGTTTGAAATCGTGGGAAATAAAAGATATCGTCATACCCTCCCACGCAAACATTATTTGGGCTCATCAAGCAATCAAATATTGCAAGAAGAGCCCAAACAAACAATCAAAGACTGCGTGATGAGCCCGAAGAATGCCTGCATAGGAGGCTACTGACATTAATGACATCTTTTCATTTCCCAACCTCGTTCTTGTCCTCGTTCTTGTCCATTCCAACACTTTCGCAGCTTCCGTGTGTAACGACACCCCGATCCTTTCTAGTTTTTCTATTCTTTCGACCTTTTCCAAAGCGCTTGGCTTGTCTTGGCCAGGATGGCCACACACCGAATGGCCTAGGAATGCTTTAATTCGTAAAAAAAAGTTCTGAGCCTAGATATCGAGGAAAGTGAACACGCTGGAAGCTTTGAAAGATACTGTTAGGTGAATTTTACGGGCCATCTCTTGAATATGGGAATGAACAATCTCTTTCTGATACGTTGACAAAAGAAAGGAAAATAGTAAAAACTTTTTACATAAAGGAAAAAAACAATCTTTTGTGCTTACTTATCTGCTACCCATTGAATCCCTTTGTGATCGTTTCTGCGATATCTATTTTTTTTAAATGTTCTCGTTGATTATTAAATTAGTTAATCTCTGAAAAGTGTGCGGGATCGGGATTTCCAAGCAAAAAGGGGCGGGATAGCGGGAATGACAGGAAAAAATGAGCGGGAAAGCGGGATCTGAGAACCCTATTGTGGACCCTCTTTGCAGCTAAGCCATCACATGACCTACTTTTCATAAAATTATGGGCTATAGCTTAACAAATAAATGGAAAAAGCATGACAGTCTGAAGTAAGAATAAGAAGATTTGTATGGAAAATGTTGCTGGAGAGCAAGACCTTGCTTTCCAGCAATATTTCCCATACAAAACTTTTAAATTTTCCGAAAATTCAAACTGTCGTGTAAACTTTCTCTTTCATTCCAGGGGGCTCAAACTTGGCGATTTTGGTATTTTCGATGCGCTCTTTCCATTTCTGGTATTCTTTTAAGTTATAGCCCATTATATAAAAATTTTCTAGGTAAAATTTGGTCACGTGACCCCAGCTGCAAAGAGCCTATTTTCATTAGTGTTGGCACAATGGCAGTCCCATTTTAAAACCAAATTACTTTATTCCAAACAGTCTCTCCTTTTAGTCCGGCAGATTTGTGCAAAAATATGACGGAATTGTGAGATTTATCATGATAATAAAGCGTCAAATTTGCCACATAGATAGAGACAAACCCACTGAACAATATTAGTTATGGGCCCAACCGAGAAGTATCCCATATTTGCAGTTTCAGCAGGTTGAAGGTGGCTCACTAGCTGAAGTACTAGCATGGAAACGAGGCTGGGATTTTGTTTATCGTGTAGCAGCCACAGTCTTGCATCAAAAGAGCGACAGTCCTCCAGAAATGGAGAATTATTCAATTTATCTGCTATTCTTTTTTTTTGTGGAGTCGTTTCAGTTGTTCACGTGTTAGTATCGTGACATGCACATTACTAACTATGAGTTTGAGGTGGCGATACTGCGCAGATATTGATGGATGGTTTGGGGTGAACATATATTTCAGAATAGACAAGAAAATAACTCCACTATAAACAATAATACCATAGTCTTTTAGTGTCTTCAATATAGGGCTGCAACTCTGCTCTAAAAATTGGGATTCAAGTAATTACTATGGATACAGGGTAGTGGTTGGACCAGTGATTTAGTACAAGCCAGCGTGACAACTCTAGGTAAAGCTGATTCTTTTCTCGAAGCTTCACATGACGTTTCACGCATCCGCCACGCGTATCATGTTACTACTGCTGCTCTGTATGTCCTTATGAATAGAGCGTACAACGCATATAAGGAGGGTGTTGATGAAGGAGAATAGCCTAAGTCATTCACCGACTGGCGCAAACAAACAAGCAGAGCTAAAAAGTCCACAAGTTCATTACTGGTTGCTTAGGCTTCACTTCAGGCTCACCACCCTGATATTCGTCCGGTCTTTGAAAGAAGAGAATTTTTAACTTTACAAGGATGCCTGCCAATCGCTAGCGCCGTGGTATTTTGCTTTAGACAGCACCACTACCCGAGATGGCTGCAGTTCATATTCATTCGCGATATGGAATGTTTTTAAAACAGAAATTCCAGCAATAGCTCCAGAGTTCAAGAACAGTAATTTTGAAGTGAATAAAACCAACCGTGCATTTTCCTCGCATCCCATTGATCCGATGAATGAGCAAAATGACAGGATCGTCAAGGGTGACCGAGGAGCTGTTGGCTTGACAGAGAGCTGGAGAGTTCAACTCAGTTTTTGCGCTGGATGTTATCTGGACCAGAAATGCCAGGAATAATCAACGATTTCGAGTTGTCCCGGGGATGGAGATTTGGAGGGATTCTATGGTCACAAGATCAAGAGTTTCCTCCCCTTCGTCATCTTAGCATGGGAGCCTCAGGTCAATTATCAAATCAGCTTTGTTATTGTGATCAGTCAAGAAGAATGGGCCCACGCAAGCAATTAGACCATCTGTTGAAATTCTACAATCGTAACATGCTTAACTGCTTGGAGTCTCCAAGACATTAGGGAGTTTTAAGAAAACCACGACGGCAACGGCAACGGGAACGTCACTAAGCAAAAGCTTTAAAGTGAGCAGATCAATAACTGTGCACGTGCTTTATAACTCTTTGAACATTTCTTTGCCATTCTCTGCAAACTGACTGGGCAAATTCTGTCTGAAGAACGTGACCTACGACGGCTATTGTTTTGTAATTTTATTTCAAATTTATTCCGTTGTCCCAGATTCAGTTTCGTGATAGCTTTGACAGTAATAAACAAAGTAAATCGCATAAGAGTATCCCGAGATTCATGGGTAAAATCAGTAAATTCATTTTTTATCGAGTTGTCTTCGGCGTCGCTGTTGCAGCTTCTTAAACTTCCTATTTCAAGAATACAGCGAGACCGTCTTCCTTCCATAAGTAATAAACCAGGTAAGGGATGTCGAGAGGGTGGATGTGTTATGGGACAGATATCTCCCCAGCAGTCATAAAGATTCTGCACGAAGCAAGAGAAGAAAGAGTATCCGTAGAGGCGTTAGACGCTATGGTCCCTCAGCCCTCTCGAGGGTTGACGAGAAGAAACAGGAACTTTTTCTTAACTGGTCGAGCAGCTTACCACAATTGGAACTGACCATAGCCTAAGTAGTGTCTACTAAACACGAGACAATAGTCTTTAACAATGACAAAACTGACCCCGCAGATGTATTACCTTGCGGGCATGAAGAAGTCGATACAACCATGGTTCTTACTACATGCCACTGACACTGCTGGGCGTGGGTACACCAATGTTTAGCACGCACTGTCAATACTAATGTTGCAGTCATCGCAGTTTTAAAATTCCAATACATTCTCTTATCCGACCTTTGGATTGATTTTGGTGTTGGCAAACACCTGAAATATTTTGCCAGCGCATGACATGTCCCTTAGTATTGGCGAAGAAAATTCACAAGCTCTTCTCGCAGGCTGTGATCAAACAACTTTTGCCCACTATGGCAAAAAGACAGCATGGGAAGCGTTGGGTGCAATGAATGATGTGACGGCAGCTTTCCAAGCTCTTAGCAATGCTCTAATGGTGAATGTTGTGGATAAGGTGATGCCTATAGGCCTTATCACGGTTTTCGGCGCCATCTTGACGGGTATTCAAAGCGGTCAGAAATTACAGTGTTTGTCAGAATGGGAATCCGATGGGTGGGTGAGTGAGCAGCGCCGTAGCTAGTAACAGGCCAACCGAGGCGCTTGCCTCGGTCACTTCTTTGGCTTTTGTTGTTTATAGTACCTAATACCTAGGAAGAGAACTCAACTATGGACTGATTGCCTCAGTCATAAGTTATTCATAGACATTGCCTCAGTCAAAATTATGTATTTCGCTCCCGGGGGGGGGGGGGGGGGTACTCCCTTATATGGGCTATATAGGTATGTGCGGCCCCAAAGGGTATGGTTTTTCAGCCGTTTTAGTCATAAATAGGGTATCAATTTCGGCTGATTTTGGCCATTTTGGTCATAAATAGGGTATGGTTTTTGTACTCTAGCTTCAATATGGGTATATTTTTAAGAAACCAAAAGAAACTTAACAAAAGTCCGTCACAAATTATGTTTACGGTAATTTAACTTTGGTCTGAGCTAGGGATCCAATTATAACGCACGTCTGAAACAGGATTTTGATGTAAGGTTCAGGTCATAAATAGGGTTTCGAATTTTTGGTCAGGTCATAAATAGGGTAGGGAATATCGCAGATTTTGGTCATAAATAGGGTAAGGGTTTTGGGGAGCGGGCCGCACACCCCCACCCAATTTTTCTGGGAGTACCCCCCCCCCCCCCGAGATTTCGCTCTACAAGGTATTGTATGAATTTAAGATAACGAAGGATAAGATCGCGCAATGAAATAAAATGTTACTTTTTTTGAATGAAATTAAGTAAGTGAACTCACCTTGCCTGTTTTGTGTTGTCCATTTAGCCTATTTTGTCGTTTTGGGGGGTTTTCAGGTGTTTGTCGTAGCTTTCTAGACTTGCCTAGAATAGTAATACCATCGACTGACAAGCATTATTCACCACCTCCAGGGATTTGTTATTCACAAAAAATAACTCTTGCACGCCTTGCGTGCCTATGTTTTGGAATGTCGTCGATCGAAAATCGATGGGTCAGTGGATCTTGATGGGAGGATGAGAAAGAGCCTGGATCGGAATCGAGATTGGCCTGGGCTTGTTTGTTCGTTCGCCGTTTGCGTTGTTTTGGTTCTAATACGCTGGAGGAAAAACGTGGTAAGTGGTAAATTCTGTCCTTTGTTTCTTCGATTTGAAACTCATGCGGTTTAAAACTATTGCTGTTGACATAATTTATCGATGCCTTAGGGATGTATGTATGACTGCATGTGCGAAAACAAAGCTGCAAGTTGATGGTGTGATTTCAATCCGTTCGAATTCGGCAACAAACGACCTCGCGGTCCTAAATGAATTTGAACACCGTCTGTAGGATTGTTTAGCTCGGCGTCGGCAAACGGCCATGGTATGTGAGTTGTGTAGCTCGGAAAACGGCCATGATTTGTGGTCAGAAAATTAACACACCGAGTTGTGTAGCTCGGAATGCGACCATAATTTGTGGTCAGAACATTAACTTGCCGAGTTGTGTAGCTCGGAAAACGGCCATGATAAGTGGTCAGAACATTAGATCATGACACCACACGAGTACATAGAGTAACATACGAGTAACATACGGAACATACGGATACATACGAATACATACGAGTAACATACGACTAACATACGGGTACATACGAATACATACGAGTAAAAAAATACGAAAAAATACGAGTAAAATTCATACGGGTAAATTTTTGGCAAAGTAACGACAACTTAAAATATAACCCCCTCAGATTTTACAAATTTTGGAAAAGAGATTTAGTTGCTGAAACTTTAAGCAGCTGTTCATGTATAGCGTGCGGAATTTTTTAATGTGTCAACTGTTCCCAAAATTCGACATTTTAAACATAATTCGTCTAGTTTCTCAACACGAAATTACAAAATCGATACATTTTTACATGTACATGGTTGCATCTAAGCTTCCTGGCCTGATTTTGCACTGATTTTTTGCCATTTCTCATAACCAACTTAGGTGAAATAGTGAAATCAAGATGGCGAATGTGATGACGTCATACGACGTCAGCGCCATCCAAAATATCTTGTCATCTTGTAGTGCAAGCTAAGGGTTTTGCACTCCATGTGAATTTATTTTACTGTGACTAAATTTAACGAAAGCCTTGGGGGGTCAATCAACACCCCCCCCCCCCCCCCAAACTGAACCGGGTACGTGTTTGCTAAAGTGAAAAATGCTTGCAAGGCTTGCAATTAGAGCTTCCTTTATGAGAAAAACATTCGTATTACTCTTATGTATTCGTATGTTTAGTCGTCTATCCATATGTATCTGTATGTTAGTCGTATGTTACTCGTATGTTAGTCGTGTGTATCTGTATGTAACCGTATGTTCCGTATGTTACTCGTTTGTCACTCGTATGTTGCCCGTATGTACTTGTGTGGTGTTTTAGTCGTGATCAGAAAATTAACTCACTGAGTTGTGCAGCTTGAAAGACGGCCATGATATGTGGTCAAAAAACAAATTTTCTGAGTTCTGCACGGATGCATGAAGGCTCCAATGTACCGATTCTCGTCTCTCGGCGTTCAATATGCTGATTATGTCATATGACTCATATCTGCAGAAAAGTTATCACTGCAAGTCATACAGAACTTCCCTTTAAGGCCTCGATGAATAATTGTCTTTGCTTTGATCATGTAAAGAAATCAACCTTGTATGAGTCTAAGTTGAAGAAGTTGCACATTTAAAGATGATTTCCAGTCGTTCCTGCACCCTCTTGAGAGTTTGTTTGTGACTTCTGTTTTGTTTCATGTAAGACGTCACAAAATGTAGCATTTCGCACCTACTTACATGAAGTAAATTCAAAGTTTCATATCAACCGCCATTATCGATGTGAAGCTTTATTCTTCATTCTGTCTGATATCACTTGATGAAAAGCCTTCATAGCTTTTTAACTCAAGGAAACTGTTGAAAGAAAAATTAAAAATATGCACCTCAAAGATAAGGTAAGCAGTTCGTAATGAATAACATCGATTTGCATTTCATTGTGTGACACAAACATTAGAGTGCCAAGAATGCGCAGTACAGACTGGAAATCATCGTTAAGCCCAGACCTGCAAATTTTTCTAAGAGATAAAGCCCCCCTGATTTTCCATCTAGGACCTTGGTAGCTTTGGGGATTTTTAATTACTTATTTTGAGTATAATTATTTTATGCATTTGTCATGGTGAATTAGGTACTGGCAAAATGGAAGACAAAGACTTCAACCAGAAGTTGTATGAAAGACTTGTAGATGTCATTGGGACTGAAGAAGACGTCCACTCAAGGCGTGATTTCTTCAGAATTATGGACACAATAAATGCCTTTGGTGATGAAGACTCTATATCAGTTTCAAGTGGTAGCCTTCCGGAAGGATTTGACATTGAGGGAAGTGATGAAGATGTTACCAACATTCTAAAGAATGTTCATGTAATCCCTTTCAGGGCAGAGGTTGAAAAAAATGAGGATAATTTGAAAGTCATCATGGAAGTTGATAAAGAGCATAAGGGATATGCAACACTTTACTTACCAGAGGAAGAAGAGAGTTTTGTGATGACCAAAGGAGATTCAGAACACACTGAATTGTTGTACGTAAAGCAGTGTTTAGAGCAAGTAAACGGGAAATGCATTCTTTCTAGTTCCAGGTTTAGGGAACAGTTTATGAGAGAAGGGCTTTCAAATCACGGGCCATGTTTGACAGATGGAGATCATGATTTTGCCTTTGCCTTGCGTGGATCTGCCTGGCCAGAGACTGTCCGCGGCAAGGATCAACGTTTGGCATGTAAAAGCAAAAAACGGATCACTGAGGAATTTCTAGCAGGCCTTCTATCAGATTTCTGTATTTATGTTCCTGTTGGACCAAAAGTTATGGGACCGCAAGATAGCGGTTGTCAAACATTATGGAGAATGTCATTTATGATGGCAGAGAAAAGATTCATTAAAGCAATGAGCCATATCCAGTTTTTGTGCTATGGACTTTTGAAGATAGTTCTGAAGGAAAGAATTGCAAACCCAGTTACAGATAACATTATTTCTTCGTATATTTTAAAAACATGCCTATTCTGGTTGATAGACGAATCTGACAATGATGAGAAAGTTTGGAATCAAGATCAGTTATATTTCTGCTTCCTGCAGTGCATCAGCAAACTGATTGATTTTGTAGAGGCTTGCAACTGCCCCAACTATTTCCTACCCTCCAGCAACTTGTTCTTTGGAAAGGTGGCTGCCAGCAACAAATCTGATATTTTGAAGATTCTGCTTGAGGTAAAAAATGGAGGTTATGAAGTTCTTTCTTCATGTAAAACGTTGGGTCAATTTATGGTGACATCCAGAGTGACAGAAGCTGAGCGAGAAAGCAAATTAGATTTGATGTGCAGCAGGGTGCTCCACGTTTATCCCTTTGATGAAGAAGATCTTCTCAAACAAGCTCTTGAAGCCATGGAAACAGAGAACAGTCAGGAAACAAGGTCTTTTCAAAAGGGAGTTATTGGTATACAGATCTCAAGTCTGTATCGTCAGCTTGCTCAGATGATTGACGTTACAAAAGATGATGACACTTGTGAAAAATTGAGACTTCAGAAGGAATGCCTCCGAAAAGCGTGCGAATCTGAACCGCTCACGGCATCAATTCAACTTGGATCTTTTCATGTTACAAGGGGTGACTATCGCACCGCCATTGAAATATTAGAGTCTGTTTCCCAGAAACTGAATCCAGAAAAACTGGATGTGGTGCTTCGAAGAGAACCAAAGTACTCGGCTGACGTAGAAGATCACTACAGAAAGACCTTTTGTGGCCAAGGTCTAAGTCTGCAAGATAAGTGGCGTGAGGCAATGGTCGGAGATATCGTCTTCCTTGAGAACTCGACTTTAGTGCCAGAAGAATTTGAGCAAGAAGTCAGTAATCACAGGCCCCTTTGTATGGCACCTCCAGCTGTGTATTTGCATGCGTTGTTATTTTTGTGTTATCACCATTTAAGTAATGAGCAAAAAGCACAGGAAACTCTGAAAACTCTGGAGCATATCCTAGAAATGGGATATTTAATCCGGAATGTAGTTTATTCACGTGCATGTGTTTTTGTTGGAGCATGCTATGAGACGTGCCGGGATTACGGATCTGCAAGGAAGTACTACCTAAAGGCATGTAAGGCAAAGCTTCCTTCAATAAGGGCGAAATGTCGCCTCGATCGTCTCGAGAGAGATCTGAAAAAAAGTGGAACCCTGTGAGAGCTGAGAAAAGGAACAAATGTTTTTTGCTGTCACTGGAGAAAAACCGACTTAACTCGGGTCAACCCAATAGTTTAACACTGCCTTTTGCAGGGTGCAGAAAAGAAAATTTGTAGTTTACAAAAAGTTGAAGTTAGCAGAAACAACTTTGCTCACAATGATGGCTTCTCTGTCAGAGGCTGCGGGGGAGGAAATCTATGGTACTTCTAAAACTTCTGCCAACGCGACAAGACTCAACTGAAAGACCTGAGTTTTTCGATAATTAGCGATTTCTCACTCTGCCATCTACGAGAAGTGGTTCCTCATCATTGTGGTGTCACTAGTGAATTAAACTCAATTAAGATTTCAGAGATTTGTTATCATTGCAACTTATAGTCCTCTGCGGCAACGTACAATTGATAGCACATGCGAGGGAAAAATTCATTAGAAACGGCGAGGCCTTTGACTCTAATTGTTTGGAAACACCAACCGAACTGACCGAGTCAATTCTACAACTTGTCCAACAACAACTCAACAAGAGGCTGACCCCAGTGTTTCTACATAGCCTTTTATCTCTATTTCTTATTCACGGATACTAATATACTAGTAGTAACTACAGGTTAGAAAGTGTGGGCCTCACTGCACTTGAAGAGCTTTTGTTTAAGATGTTGGGAATGGGCAGAAAAGATAGCAATGCGTGCCTTGTCTGCAAAGGAAATATTTGAAAGACCACTTTATATTGAATGCGTGACAGAAAATGAGCGTTACTTTCGATTCATCTTTTCGTCATGTCCCCCCTCCGGAGAGTTTTGTTAAGTTAGCTAATTAAATATTCAGGGCGAAAAATGGCTGGTCGCGGAGGAATGTTTGTTTGCTCAAAATTGAGGCAAAATCTTTCAGAGATGGAAGTCAGGACATTCGTGAGGATACAGAGAGTAATTTGGGACCATTTGCTGGCTTTTAAGGGTGAAATTATCCAGGAGCAAGCTTTATTTTCGTTTCTGTGTGTTGAATAAGCTTAATTAGTATAAACTTACCGTAGTCTATTGTGAATCCGTGAATTTGATTGGCTATATTACCGTTTTCTATCTGCTGATAGAAAACAGTTACGCATCGGTGCACATCGCGCATCACGTTTGAACCAGATGTAACATAATAAAACAGTTCTTTTCTACGCGTTACTTGATATTTTTTTTTTTCATGCAATGAGACTACGGTAAATTTATACTAAAACAATTAGACTACTCACCCTCGTTTTCTACGAGCGATAGTCAACTAAAATCTCTAACATGATAAAGCTGGATTGTGAAGGAATAGATTGTACTTTTTGCCGATGTGTGATAGCTATTAACCCTAAAGCGTTATATCACTTCGAAGTTAGGGTTTGTGAAGAGATTTTTCCCGGGATTTTTGCAAAGCGTGGGTTCGGCTCGTTCGGCGTAATCAGATTTTTGATGACCCTAAACACAGGCAAAAGGCAAAAATATCCGTAAAAGGTCATTTCATTGACGATTCAAACGAATATAAATTTATATATGTTCCGAGCTCAAGTTCTACTGACAAAAAAAAAAATCAACGAGGGCTGGGTTTTTAATTTGTTTCCCGCGAAAGCTTGAGATGGTTTGACAAAAGTTGGATCCTATGTGACAAACTGTCGTGATAACGTCGGCAAACGTACTTTGATCTTCCATGTGACAGAAAAGCCTGCATCCCATTTGACAAACAGTTGTGACTGACACATTTTCGCATTCTGATCGTTCTTAGTGGCATAACAAAATTTCAATTTTCGGTTTCAGCTTCCCTGAACGTTATAAACGTGGCGCGCACCACACAGCGGTCAAACGGGGCGCGCGTGCGCAGTTCCCCCCAAAACTTTCGCTTAAAGTCTTAAATTTTCGAAAATTTTCGCTTTCAAGCCCAAAGTTAAGACAGTCGCTGAAAAGTTAAGCTTTAAACTTCGCATATGAACAGGACATTTAGTGACGGACATCCTAAAGTCCTCCCAGCTTGTAATTTTCTCTCACAGTACTATTTTTATAACATTTTCCTACAGAAGTCTTGCAGGTTTTCTCTTCAAACTCTTACGAAGTTCGAGGCGGCCAGGAGGCGGCGAAAACCGGAAGTGGCGTTGGATTTTTGCGTTTGACCGCTGTGTGGGCGCGCACGCGTAATACGCAATCCGCTGGTCACTGTCAAGATTAGGGTTACGGGCCTCTCTTGGCCCCGCAATAAAAATGTTTATAAGTGTTGGTAATTTCACCTGTCAGCTTTCCTATGACACCCTTACCGCACATGCATTACCCGAAGTTTACTCACCAAAATGCTCATGAATAATTTACCAGTTCACTCTTCATTTCAACGTTGTACCACGCATACCCTGTTTTTGAGTTATCTTTGTGTAAAAAAATACCTCTTAGTCGGCGCGTCGGGTATGTTATGGATGGGTCAATGGGTGAGTGAGTGGATGAGTGAGTGAGTGAGAGATGTATGTATGTCACACCAATCAGATTGGATCTACTATAAACAGCCAATCAATTTTTTTGTTTTTGTCGCAGATACATGTAACATGATATTTTTATTTGTTAGTTTCATTTGTTAAAACACATTGCACGTCGTATGTGTGTTTTTAAGAGGTCTTTTAGGGGACAAAGTTTGCTTAAGCCACGCCCAGATTGGTCTCCTTTAGGGGTCACAAAAAGCTTGAGCCACGTCTAGATGGCCTCCCTCAGGGGTTAAATTCAAAATTTCCGATGAGCATCCTCGTCTGTTCCATATGGGAGACCCCCCCCCCCCCTCCCCCCGGGTTTAGAATACGCTGAAAGCAAATGATGCGCGGAGGGAGAGATTTAAGCGCGACACCACGCAAGATTCCACAAGAATGTCTCAACGCCAAAACTTTGACGTTTCCGATGGCGACGAGAATTTCTCCATTGGAAACAAAGCGCAACAAATAGCTTTCTGCAGAGACTCGATTCAGCACTTCAGTGGCGCGTTTTGGCTCGATTGTGCTTTCCGTTATTGTCGATTACATTGTTTTTCGTATAGCTCCGCCGCTGTGATTACGGAGTTCAATCGAATATTCGGTACGCACTTGTTTACCGTACTACTGTTAACCTTCACTGCCTTCGAAACATCAGAAAATTTACCAAGGAAATAGCCAGAGACAACAGCAGTACCATTTTTCACAATTTCACCCACCGCTGATTTCCTTAGGTCCATAGAGAAGGCCTTTGCGCTAATATAAGTCCTCCCAGTTTTATTAGTTTGCTCCATTGCTGCAATCAGAAAACATTTCGAAATGATCACTTTGGCGCGTAAATCTTGCATTACCACGCTCGTGTTTCCATTGGGTAATTCAGGTTTCCATAAGGGAGGGGGGGGGGGGAGGGAGGGATTTGCATATATCGGAAATGTCAAAGTTTAATAGCCGCAGCTGACGTCACATTTCGCTTATTCGACTTTGTCACATAAAATCTTCTCCTGGTTCCTATTTTTTCTTTTATAGTTCTCTGATTCTCGTAGTTCCTTTGGTTCTTGTGGTTCTCGTGGTTCTTGTGGCTCTC
>JAHPZR010049814.1:25000-40265 GCA_019787425.1 Platygyra sinensis | reverse complement strand
GGTCAAGACAACGTGGACATAGGCGTTGTGTTACAATATTTTTTCGGCTGGCCAACCACCAGCCTTCTTCAGGTTTATTGAATGGATAAATGCTGTTTACAGTCTTTATATTCACCGGAAATGACATAAAAAAGGCTACGTGATGTGTAGCATTAATAGAAAAGGAAATGCATAAAAAGGTAATAATACATGATAACAAGGTAAAATAAACAAAAGAAAATTAAAAAACTGCTAAATTAAATTACATTTCATCTCTTCTGTTAGGCTGCAGGCTCCAGTGTTTTTCCTCTGTGTATGAGGAATGCCTCACGAGCCTTTCTGATGGAGTCCCGACTAGTGTGCAGTTGTTTCGAGCGGTATAAGGATCATGTGATCCTCCGCGTGACCACTAGTCAGGAAGTGTCGTGAAACCGCAGTGGGGTATAACTACAAAGGGTTTATATTGGTCGCCTATGTTCATTAAAACGGGTCTTTAAGACGACGTTTTGGTCTCTCGATGTACTGAAGGTTACATTTAGTGCACTGAATCATGTAAATAACATTAGAGGTTCACAAGTCATATGTGATTTGATTTAAACGTTTGTCCAGTACATAAAAAAGTATATTCATTACGGCCATCCTCAATAAAAGACAGACGGTGCAACTACAGTCAACTCTCTCGTAAGCGGACACCCTCGGGAATTGAAAAACGTGTCCGTTAGTAGAGCTGTCCGCTTACGAGAATTATTCCGTAAGCGGACACCAAAGAAAAATAGGGTGGATGTCCGCTTACGGGAGAGTTAATTAGCGGGTGTTAATTGTGTTTTATTGCGTAGACAAAAATAGCAACGAACGGACAGCTTGCTTTGCCTCGGACAAATTGAAATTTGTAAAAAGCGATCCCCGCTGTTCTGTTGCTCTGTTAAAGGTCATATTTTGTTGATTTATTGCAAATTGAAGACAAATTTCATTGCCAAGAGTCAATTACGTACATGGCTGTGTGTCCGCTTACGAGAGAGCGTAAACAAAAGAAAAATCCAATTTTCATTTTCAAAAGTGTCCGCGTCCGCATACGGTTCTTACACGGACACGCTCTTAAGGTTTTTTAATGTATTTCAGTTGCAGCTTTATCAAGGGTGACCATAAGATAAACGTGAGATTCAGATAAATTTAGGTCAAATATTTGGTTTTGCTTAAAACGAGTTTTTTCGTAGTTCTATGGAAAAAGGTTTACCACGCACTCTTGATATTTTTCAACAGACGTTTTCGTTTAATGCCTAAGCCTTCATCAGTGACATGAAAGCGAAGTTTGTTGGAACGTAGCGCGAAGCTTGCGCGCGTCACCATGTAATTTAGGAGCTCACGCGATGCCTTTGTGGCCTTCTGGAAGTACGATAAGTTTAAGTTTGTTTGGAAACTGTTTAAAAAGTAAGTAAAGGAAACTTGAGAATCATGTTGTTGTGACTTTCTTGTATTGTAAAGATCTGAAGACATGATTGATCAAGGCAGTTTTACACACAACTTAAGCAGTTGTGAAATTAAAGGACTTAAAGCCTGAAAAAGAACTTTAGGCCTGAACGGGATTCGAACCCATGACTTAAAAATATAACAAAAAATATATAATCTTTATTTATCCTCGGCAGTGATTATGGCACAAGTGCTGGTCACCTGGTGGTATATAAAAGGGCAAGGGATTAGACCTCTGAGCGGAGCCTCCCCGTATTAAACTTTGTTAAGTACCCCCCCCCCGGGAAGTTTCCTGCCAAAAGTAAGTTAACGCAGTCCCAGAAAAATTAAGCTTTGTACCCCACATGTGTACGGAGAAATTAATCACTGTTATCCATCCAGTTCATCGTTTCATTTTATTTACCACGACTCATTTTCTTGGACACTAACTAAGTTCGAGATCGTGAAACCTGGAAGCGGCACAACTCTGAAACTGCAAAACAGGTGGTAGATCGAGCGGATGCGAAGAGTGTGAATGAACTGGCCAGAAATATTTTTCACAATTTGAGTAAAGATGGCGTGATCTAGGTAAACTAAGCTCCAGTCTCTTGGTGCAAATGCGGGAGCGCGGGCTCGCGGGAGCCTGCTGTCATTGTCACGCGTGTCACACGATACACTATCTTCCTGTGCAAAACGCGCTTGGCGACTTGAAACTCCACTGTGCGAAGATGGCATGCAACATCGATGAGACAAACGTTGAAACTGGTGAGTAAACACTGGAATTACTGGAAAATTTGAAATACAACTTCAAGTTGCGAGCGCTCGTGAAATGAAAAGCGTTCTTTGTCATTTAAATCCGTAAAATCATTGAAATTATTTAAGGGGGGGGGCTCAATCGTGGCAGCTTCTACTTTGCCGAATTAAATTCAGGAATTAAAATTCGACAAAAGCAGGGTAGAAGTACGGCGTCTGAATCAAACTTTTAAATTTACCTCGGCAAGCAATAAAATTCAGCTATACGTTCTATACGACTGTGGTAGGGCATCGATTCAAAAGTCGCGCTTTTTCGGCGCCAAATTAAAATTCATAAATAATGTATTTTGGTGCGAATGAATTCCCACGGGTGGAAATCCTGAATGCCGTGGTCAAATTCTCAACTCTAAACTAAGACATTAGAGGCACTAAATTTATACCTGTTTACAACTTTCCAGCTCAGTAGCGTCCTTTGTTTGGAAACCAGCGCATTTTGAATTTCGAAGTTCTCGCCGTGCGTGACATAAAGCTAAGATAGCGTTTGTCGAAAAATATACACTTATCTCGGGATTTTCAGCCATTTTAGGAGTGTAAGTATTAGGAAAAGTGCTTGTGTAAATGGTTTTTTGACTCGGTTCAGAAAATGAGTCGACCAGATAGCCAAAGTAAGTTCCAGATATTCACACTATTTACCGCCATATTGGAGGACCAAGGAGGTCCTCCAAAATGGCGGCTCCATACAAAGCTCTATAATTTTGCGCGAAACATCTCGACGAATATCTCAACTTTGGGACAACACACATACCTTAAACGTGGAGAACTGACCTCTTTATTTATCGTCTACAATATCACAATTTCTTGACTTTATCCACGGCATGGTTTTTGATTTTATTTTCTATTTGCATGACAATGCACACACTCTATATATCTGGCCCCGGTTGTTCAAAGGCTGGATAACGCTATCCAGTGGATAAGTATTGACAAAATAAACCACGCTATCCGCTGGATAGGGATTTATCCGTAGCGTTATCCAGCCTTTGAACAACTGGGGCCTGAACTTTTTACCAAGCGTTCATCTAGTATCAGTTTACGGGCCAGACGCAAACTAGTTATTCCTAGCGTTAACACTTAGCAGTTATTGAATGAGGTTTAGTTGGAAATGAAGGAGGGTGTTATCCTCCGAGACCTAAGGCCGAGGTGGATAACTCCCCCTGAGATCTGCAGAATTCGTCATATCCTTCTAAAGCCGAATTCATTATTATTTATACAAAATATTTTCAAACTCTTACCGAGAAAATAAGCTCTTCATTTGTCTGTCCCCATCCCCAGGTTTTCTCGTTCAACGGTTCAATAATCTGCAGCGGGCTGCACTTTTGACGTCATCGGCTCAATAATCTGCAGCGGGCTTTACCTTTGACGTTATAATATTTGACGCTGTAGCACCTGCCTTTCAATATGAAACGGGGCATGAGAACGCAGTAGTACGAGTCATAGCCTAACAATCCAACCCATTTATTCAGTGAGTAACGATATTGTGATGACTTAAGGCTTACAAATAATCCGGGTTCAGGACTGTGACGAACCATACTTGTAAGTGGCTTTGGGTTAAGCTCACACTAAATCAGGTAGCAAAGCTACAATAAAACTACGTAGCATTTTAAAGCGTTCTCTTTTGCGCAAGGAGAAGTCCACAGGTCCTGTATCTCAAAACTAAGGCATGACAGGATGCATCATGTAATCAAAACAACTGAGAAGGCATTACAGACGTCATCAGTTCAATAATCTGTAGCGGGCTGTACTTTTGATGCCATTGGTTCAATATGCCAAAATTTGTTCCAAATTTGGTCAACGGCAGCTGGTTATGGTGAATTATGCATGTGGTTTTAACCAATCAGAAACAGGGAAATATTTTGAATGAATAATAATTTGCAAAGTATGGTCTTCACTCATTCCGTTATTATGCTAGCGATCTATGAAACTCATTGCCAGATAGTATATGTGTTTCAATATCTCTTGCTGCCTTTAAAGCTGCACTGGAAACTCTAGATCTGGACAAAGAATGTTCATTCTGTCATAGATAATAGTTTTTGTGTGTGCAAAGCTCACATAATTTAACTTGGAAGCAAAACTTTGTCTGTCTTCCTAAATTACGTGATCAAAAGGAATTTTAGTGAGATGACTGGGCACTAGTTCCTACAGGTAGATGAGAAGATTGAGTGCTAGTAGTTGATTTGTGCAAGTGGATTTTCTGACTTCTTCCTGTTGGCCTCTTTGCTTTTGTGTACCATTTGTCAGTTTTTAGCTACCTCTTTTTTATGTTCCCAGCTTTCAGTTGCCAAGGTGGGTTTTTTTATTTTATAGCTCATTTTGAGATGCACGTGGTCTGTTTGCATGTATCGAAAATCCAACTTTATATCCTCCTTAATTTCGTAGTTTAACTTCTGCTTTATTGCATGTCTGTTTTCATATATCAAAAATATGGCTTCCTAATTTCATGTAGGCTTTGAAAACATTTATTGCAGTTGTATTGTTTATTGATAGCTTTCTTTCATCATTCCTTCAGGTGTCCATATCGGGAGTTATTTTTCTCACACAAGCCAACATATCAAGACTCGCCTGGGCTTGTGGTTAATGCAGGTTGCACAGGGGCTAGTACACTTTTGCAAGCTAAAATTTATCAGCCTGAGTGTCTGGCGCAGGTTGCTCTATACAGCGAAAAGACTCATTGTACTTTCACATGTCAATATCTCGCTAGCCTTGAAGTAACTGATATGTAGGCAGCACTTACTTCTAAGCGAGACATGTTAGGGATCGTCAGAAACTGAAAAGACTGTATTGCACTTGCATTGCACTTGAACGGTTTTTACAGTCATCCTGTTGTTGCCTTTTTTGTAGATTAAAAGTTAGTATGCAAATCTTGGTTCAATGAGGATCGACTTTCTTAACCACTTCATGCCAGAATGCAAAGGATATGCCTTATCGCATTTAAGGATCAGTTCTGTAATACATGGATGATGTGCATGACGTTAATTATGGACAATTATGTCATATTGTGGAAAGTTTGCTTAGAGCCACGACATTTTAAATTTCATACCAAAATTGTAACAAGCTGTTACACAACACAAAATGTGGAATGAAGTGATGCTTTGGTTGACACAAATGATGGGCTACAATGAGTATATTCCATTAATTATAAGGCAAATGAATGATGGAGAGGAAAATCTATACCCTATGTCTCTGATTCGATCAACATTTTCTGTGATGCATGAAATGGACACGCAGTACCCCTCAAAAAGTAACGCTCTAAATGTAAACACTATCCAAAATTACTTGCAAGTGGCTTCCAGAATAACTATAGCTTGTTTGTTTTAATGAATTCCAAGGTAAAATATTTACAACAACACATTGGAGATCACAAACAAATATTGTAGAGGGAAAAGTTCAAGATTTGAACACTACTCCAAATAACTAAAAATACTATTTTCTAATTAAAATTTCTCAAATTACTCTGATTGGGATTGCACAAATGTTTTTGTGTTTTAAAATAAGGTTAAAAAGCTTGCCTTTGAAAAGCGTTAATTTAAAGTTATTAAAACATTTAAACAGTGTTGACAAAGATATGTGCTTTAATGTAATAAGTTTAACGTTGACATATTGGATCAATTCTCTCAGGTTCGTGTTTTCAGATCAATTTCAGTGAAACACAAAGAGGAAAACAGAGACAGCTTACAACATCTCAGTCAAAACCAAATAATTTTTGTCTTATGTATATACATATTTTCTTATCTATTTTGAAATCATTACTGCACATGTTGACCTATTCTTAATGAATTTACCTATCGTACACATTAAATTTGTTTTCTTTGGAGATATTAGCATATTTTGCTATCTAGAAATTTGGAGTAAACTAAGTTTTTGATTGATCAATCGATTGATTGATTGATTGATTGATTGATTGATCAGTCCCGGCTGCATAGTAGCCTGTGTAGCTTGGCAGCTTTCAGGCAGTTTGAGCATGCTAAGAAAGCGGCGAAGCCACGATAACGAGCTCAAATTGCTTAAAAAAATTTAAACCACCTAGCTACGTACTAGATATTCTTTATTCTTTTCAGTTCTTTCCAATCAGTTTCCATACTGTTGGCAGGTAAAAACAGACAGTTCTCAGGGTCCTTAACAGTTGAGGAGTGAGAGGAGGAGTGCATAGTCCATTTAGTCCTAACTAATTTTTGTCTTTATAGGTGGAGACCAACCAGAAAAGAAGAGAGAGCATTGCTTTTCTGAACCCTGGGAAGATAGTGATGTAATTCTTGTGGTGGAGAATGAGAAGTTTCACGTTCATCGTCTGATACTGAGTATGAACTCTCCAGTGTTCAAGGCTATGTTCAAATCACAGTTTAAAGAAGCAACAGCTGATGAAATTCCACTGCCTGAGAAAAATGCCAGTGGAGTTCTAGACTTCCTGAAGATAATTTATGGCTCCCAATACATCCAAGAGCAAGCAAAAATTACAAGTTAGTATTGTTGTACTGTTTTAATGAAACCACCATTGATGTCATCACTTTCCTCATTTGCATAACACAAAAACGTAAATATATCTAAAACGAAAAAAGATATTCCAAAAAGGAAAATGTCATTCTTCTTTACTTTGAAAAGCCTTTCAAATAAGCAGCAATTATTTTTTACTTTATAGGCACTTTAAGGGCCGAAACTGATAACACCTGTTATGGCCGAGTATGCTTAATTTTCCCTTGATGGTGCAGGTGAAATTGCCTGTTGATTATAGAATTCATCTACAGAGCATTAAGTTTGCTTCGGGGGTGGAGAAAAAGACTACAGGTGACTAATAACTTAATGACAGCTCTGCCTTATATCAGGGTTTTCCCTACATTTTTTCCCATTGGAGTTCCTTGGACTCCTTCAACCTAAGGTTGAGGATCCAGAAGAAAAAAGTGGGGGTCCCACAGTTAGGATAAAGAGCAAAGATCAAGGCTGTGCTCTAAGACTGACACCTGTCAAAACAAGGTATCCACTGACCAGTACCACATGACCATATTTTGGGCTCATGTACTAACTCATCTTGGTCATATGAAGAAGACCACTGCCCTCAACAGGTACAAGTTTTTAATTGGATCACAGGCTCAAGCCAGGGTAACGTTTGCTGTAGGATTGGCTAAATCTATAATGTATAGATCTTTCGGGTGCTCTGCAAAAGCTCCAAGGTGTTTCGGGTATCTTTCTGTGTTGCTTTCTGTTAAAAGTACCAATGGCAGTGACAGTGGCAGTGGGATCGCAGTGCAGTGCAGGAGCCGTGGCCCAGGCACAGTGGCAGTGACAGCGACATTGACAGCGACAATGGCAATAATAAATGCTAATGCTAATGATGATGTTGATGTTAATAACTTACAATGACAATGATGATGATAATGATAATTTACATATATATTGCGTAGGTTACAAATATGTTCACCTGCACAGTGCATTAAAAAAGTGAGCTATAAAACAAGTAAAAGCTGTAGTATGGGCTAAAAACTACAATAAAAACTAGATAAATAAAGATTAAATAGCTAGATAAATACAGACAGATGCAGATAAATAAATGAATAAATAGACAAATAAGAATAATGCTAACAATAATAAATAAGTGTGTGCATGTAAAAACACACAGTAACATGGCAGTTTGAGAGGCGTTTCCCTCTGAAAATTATATTTTTGGTTTTGATTTTGCAATTTCGAATGCCTTCTGATGCGGTCATGAGTTTGACCCAAGTTGGATCCTTTAGGGAAGAAGTCGAGGTTGAGTCAGTAAAAACAGGGGGGGGGGGGGGGGCACTCTAGCTTCAGCTGACGAGAAACTTGTCAGTATCAGGAGCCCATCACTGTCAATACACATCATAATCGCTTAAATTCGATTTTTGTCCCTTCATCCAAGAAGTATCTTTGTTTGTTAAGTTAGGGTAAGGTATCCATCTCAATTATGTTTACATTTAAGGGACTTCTAAGTATTGCTTAGCTAAACTGCCTGGAAATTGCTTCAAAGCTCAAAATTAAATCAAAGATGGACTTTTTTGTGTTTTAGTGGAAAACGTGGAAGATCTTCTTCAGTTAAGTGACGAGTATCAGGTAACACGGCTCCTCTTCGACCCTTGTGTGAAGTTTTTGGAGGACCAACCTAAAACAAGAGAAAACGTTATGAGGATTCTGTCGCTGGCAAATTTGTACAACCTGGAGAAGGTACATCAGGGCTGTATCGGCCTGCTCAAGAATATGAGACTTGAGTCCCTTTCAGAAACTGTTCAATTGCAAGATCTCGACAAGGAAAAGACAGAGTATTACCTGACACAGAGGATTGAACGATTAGAGACACTTATTGTTGGAATGTTTCCCCAGTTTTATGGGCTAGTGTTTAGTTTGATGCATCTCTTGTATGATTCTGAAGTTGGAGAAAACGTGCAATGGTGCAGTAAGCATGTCTCTAGAGGTCGATTTAGCATACTTATTCCACGGGAAATTGGAGAATGTATAGGCTGTCAAAGAATGTTAAAGTCAATGGTTGACGCAACCTGTGTTATGAGGAATGGAAAACAAATTCCCCGCCATGGACGCAAGGCCCAATTTGATAACGATCTGTTCTCAGTTATGGATGATCTCTCCAAGGTGATTAAGAAAAACTGAGCTATCCTTTATACTCTAACTGGTTTGGAATATTTCTCTACCTCTTAATTTCATCAGCTATTTGGGTTTAGGCCTGTTCACAGGTAACTTAGTAACCGTTTTCCACCATGCTCGTGATCAATCACTTCTGAGGTCTTGCTACTGGTGAAAATGCCCTGATGGTGACTCCTGTATATGAAAAGGACGGGAATGCTTGTTGAAAATTTTGAAAAGAACCCCTAAGATATACCGAGATCCTGTTTTGTGGGCGTGGCTTGGAATGTTTTTCACCCATAAGATACCAATTCTAAAGCAACACAGTAATTTTTCTGTCATCTTTATTCAGCTCGGTATTCTAAAAGGTATCCAAAAAGCTCCAGCTGAGGACCTTTTGGGGCTAAACTCACCAAGAGGAACCAAAACCACTTTTTTAATCCCCTAAAAGCTATGACGAGCACCCTTCCCATCCTTTTACATGGGAGTCCCCCCGGGGAAAGTGTCCCCAAAACAACTCTGCAGAATTTTGAATCTTTGTTAGTTTATAAACAGTATAGTTATGTTATCAGTGAGGAAACAGGAATCACTTGGCTGGTTTTGAGAGACAGTTCTGTTATACTGTTGGATGCGTCCTTTCGAGCCGCCATTTGTATTGTTGTTATTGCGCACTCCATTCTAGTCTTTGATGTTAAAGCTACAGATCTAGAAGTGCAGAGAAATAAAACTTGTTACATGAAACCAGAAAAAAATCAAGCGATTACTCTTTGCCATTTTAAACTCTGAAGATTCTGACACTGACAAGATTAAAGTCTGTTTATTAACCTACGCCTTCCCTGTCTTTTTGTTATTCTTTGTTGATAGTAGTCTAAATAATATGTATGTTTAGAAAACAGCCCTAAGAAAATAAGTGCGCTGATTGGTTAAAAATCGTGTTTCTATTAAACAATTAGATAATGAGCTCGAGATTTTTATTTAAGCAATAAAGTGTTTTTGTCGAGGAACTATCAGTCCGATAGTTGCCCCGCGGAAATTTGATGTTCTTAAAACAAATTTTTGCCTGAGAAGCCAAGCTTCGAGGGCAAATATGTCATCAAATTTTCAAGGGCAACTATTAGACCGATAGTTCCGAGAGATAAACACCCTATTGTCAATGAAAAATTTGAAAAAGTAAACACAAAAACTTGCGCGGGCACTATCTGTCAATAGAATGCCCTAGAGCGAATATCGGGCGATAGTGCCCGCTCAGCGGAAGCGGCTCATCAAAGGCAGCTTTCTCCTACAGTTTTGTTTTAGATAAGATGAAAAATTTATCTTTCCATGTCGATTTTAGTTAGAAGAGAGCATGAGAAGTTATTTTTTTGGCTGAAAACTGCAGTAAACTACGGTACAGTAAAACGTCAAGCGGGCGCAGAGGTTTCAAGATTCGAGGTTTCCTCTTTGGAAGGTTTCTTCTTTAGAAGTCAACAGTTGACATATAAAATTGTTCATACATGTATAGATGTAATATCATCTGAAGAGGATACAGCGGAAAATACGAAACACCTAAGCGCTCTATAGCGGTTGGAAATTTTGATAAATAAATTCTTGTCGTTTACAGTTTTGAGGCATGCCGCTACGGGAAAATTTAGTAGTGAACAATAAAGACTAGAGTGTATGTCTCGGAACTATCGGTCCGATACTTGCCCCTTGGAAATGTGAAATATGTTCCTCGACAGAAACACTCAATTGTTTAAATAGAAACACGGTACATGTTTTCTATTTCTTAAAGAGGTAGTGGGTAGCCTAGCCAATCAGAGAACGGCATTCGTGAAGAACGCTAGTAGATTTATACCAAAACTGTTATAGCTCATCACTGTATTTTCTCAGATTCTTGATCACCTGACGCGATAGTGTTCATCCGCGGAGAGACACTATCAGCCCATAGCGCTCATCTGCGGAAAATACCCGGATGGATATTGGTCGTCCGTGAAAATTGCCCAGTAAACAAGAGCAGAAAAGAAACAATTGGAATTGTATTTATTGGGTTTTTGTATGTTTTGTTTGTCAAATTTTACATTTGACTTAAACTGCTTGCATCTAAAAGACTAGAAAATAAGTCTATATATGATTTCAGTTTAACTGGGGCGCGGGAGAAAATTTAGCGGTGAACAATAAAGGCAATAGAGTTTATGTCTCGGATCTGTCGGTCTGACAGTCAGTGCCCGCGGTTTGGTTTGATTTCCTTAGTGTGGAGATAATCCTCAACCAACTAGCAAACAATGATGCAAGGCTGATACTACGTAAAAAGCTTAACGGGGCAACGACATGATAGAGTCCAAACTGAAAGCCAACACTTGCAACTGTGGACAGCTGTTTCGACCTTATTGGGTCTCGTCAGCACGGTGTAGCAAGCTATGAAGTAATCAGCTGGTCGACTGATATCCATGTACTCACCATTAGATGGTGATGACCTCAGATGAAACTCGAATCCAAGTCTTTGCCAATTGGCCAATGTCACATGCAAAACGCATGGAAACTGCGGACAGACACAAACTGACCCGCAGGAAAATCATGGCCAAACCATGTTGAAAATGAGCTGCATATCGGATCTGAAAAGACCTACGGCCCCCAAAAATACTGGACAGTTTAACATAATGATGCAGAGGACCGCAAACGGCAGCATTTTCATTTGCGGTCCTTTGCATCATTATGTTAAACTCAACCAACTAGTCAGTTTCGTGAAAGATGACACCCTACTCTAGACCCAAACGCTGTGATTTATATTCCCTATGCTAGAGTAAACTACACACTAATATAGCTCAAATGTGGCAGTACCCTCCTCCCAGGGGAGGGGGGAGGTGTTGGTAGCCTCATTCTCATGTATGATCTTAAAATTTTCCGTGTTGGCATTTGTTGGCATTCAAATTTCCTGTTCTTTATCACTTTCGGGTGAATTTTTCCCACGAGGTTACGCTCCCTCGTTGGTTGAATGATTTCCTTCAGTTGCGTTTGTTTGTGGCCTGGTAAAAAATATTGCGTGCTATCTGAGGATCAGACTTTCAGTCACAAGGCGAAAGCAATGCTATTGTAGCTATATTTATACATGTTTCATTTACGACCTTAGTCGATAAAAGTCGTGGCTTTTTAAACTCTCAGACTTAGTCATTAAACTTTAGGACTTGTACACGTATTTTACAAAAACGAACCGTTCAGTTAGGCGGGGTACACATGAATAAGAGTGAAATTTGAAGTAATATTAAAAGGGAATTGTTAGGATTAAAATGGGTTGAATTGGAAACACTGCCAGACAGTTGACCCCCAAAAGAGAGTTCCAGGTTGGTAGAGGACTGTTTTGTGTCCATCTACTAATTCTTCACTTCAAATTTCAATTTTTCAAATCAGTCAAATCTTCAGTCAACATTTCATATTTTCCTCAATTTAACCTATCCTTTCAGAAAAAAAAAATATCTCTTTCCCAAAATTCCCAAAAATCACCCAAAAATTTGCACAAAATCGCCGAACGGCGGTTAATGAAACAAACAGAGAGATTTAGCGTTGCTTGAAACGTGACCGAGATATTATTGGCAGAAAGGCCGCGTTAAGCGACGACGTCAAAACGGCCTTCATGTTTACCCCAACCTCGTTCCCAGGGTCCTCTCTCTACTTCGAGAAAGTACCCTGGTTAAGGCTGGTCACGTGTCTATGCATACTAACCCAAGCCGCACAGAGGGTGGGTCCTCAACTTAATTTTGTCAACACTCTCTAGGGAGATGAATGTTGCGCTGCTATACGGACGCTTTTTTGAAAAGGAAGCAAGTGATTTGTCAGAGATCCTACCTGGCCAGCTGCTTCTGCTCTACCTGAACTTCTATGAGTAATAAATGTTGGTTGAGAGGGAACTTCGCTTATATTTCACTGCTTTTTAGTGCAGAGTGCACTATTGGGATGGTTTGGTGGTTGACACCGCTAAAGCACTATGACAATATGGCAATAAGACACTAATAAGGCACTATGGCAATAAGGTGTAAACTTTAATGTTTGTTTAATTAATTCATTTCAATTACTAGCTAGCGGGTTGTGATTGGTGAATTTCGATCCGAAATTGTCGATAACACGCAAGACTGACGGAAATTTTGGAAATGTTTCCGCGAGTGTTTTGATTTTTAAAGTCGCGTATCAACGAGAACGGTGGTAAACTTATCATCTTACTTTGAAAGTTAAGCAGCAAGTGTCAGTTTATGAGGATTTTAAGTCTATCAGAGAAAGCATTGAAGAAACAATATCTCAACAACAGAACAAAGTAATTGCGGAAATTTCCCGTTACGATCTATTTTAAAAACAGTTAGGAACTCTTCTTTACCAGTTAAGACAGCGGTGTTATTTCCGATGCTTAGGACATATAATCTCATCAAATTAAAACGACCTTTTAAAAATTATTTATTAACCTTCTATTTTCCTTTTAGAAAAAAAATCTCGAAATTGACCGATGAACTATAAAGAATCACAAGAACACAGTCCGTGTGAGTTTTTATACAGGTAAAACAGGCTTGCAGGTAAAAGTGTAAAATTAAAACAGATGGCGTGATTTAGGAAAACTGGTCTCCAGTCTTTTCGTGACATCTTGGGCGCCGGTTCCAGTGTCACGCAATATAATGGGTTTATACTTCCTTGTGCCAGTTGTGAAGAGAAGACAAAACGTGTACACAAATCCCTTTCCGCTTTGCAACAGAAAGATCTACTGTACAAAGATGGCAAGTAACATCGAGGAGACAAACTTCGAAGAGCCGAGAACCGAAATCGAAACTCGTGAGTAAACGCTGGAATTACTTGAAAGTTTGAAATACAACTTCAAGTTGTGAACGCTTGGGAACAGAAGCGTTCTTTCTCATTTAACTCGGTTAAATCATTGAATCTTAAGGCCCGTTTCAGACGCCGTGCTAAAGTCGTGCCGAACTAAATTCAATTTGGCTCGACTGTAGCACGACATTGGCACGACTTGGTTTCAAACGTCGAGCCATCGTCAAGCTTAATTCACTCACTGGGAATTCACTGGGCGTTTAGAAAAGAGACGATATTACGAAACAGCGGTTCAACGGATAAATCCAAAATGATAATTTTAGTTATTTACTTATTTAGTTCGGCACGGCAATAGCACGCCGTTTGAAACCATGCCGTGCCAAAGTCGGGTAGCACGACAGAGCTTGCCGTGCTACACGGCAGAGTCGAACCTAATTCTTAAATGGTTTCAAACGCCGTGCTACAGCCGCGCCAAAGTCGAACCTAAATAATGAATTGAGTTCGGCACGACTTTAGCACGGCGTTTGAAACGGGCCTAATTAGTTTTGCTAGGCCAAAGCACACATTAAATACGCGTTTCGTTCTTTCTGCACGAATGTTGCCTGAATTTCAGCCGCCGCCTCCTCTCGCTAAGTCTCGGGAGAGACAATTTATTACAATTTTTTTATTACAATTTTCTGGCATACAACATACAGTTTATAAATTTAAAAAAAAAAAAAAATAGGTAAGCCATGAGGATAATCGGTAAAAGAGTCAAAGACTCCATACACGACAGATCATCTAATATGGATACAATATAAATATTAAAAGCATACATATTGTTAAAATAAGTGATTGAATAAAAATAGAGCCATGAGCATTTACTGAACGGTCGTCTCTCTCCCGAGACTTAGCGAGAGGAGGAGGCTACAATCCTCGACAAAAGTCCTTGACATGCCTGGATCATGCGTTGACAAGCTACTTTGGAAACAATAACTAATGGCATCACTGGAATAAGGAACCCCCTTCCCCCCGACAATGTTGGAAACGAGCAGTGACAACTTCATCACGATAAACAACATTGAATAGGGGGAAGGGAGGCGAACTGAGAAATTTCCTTGACAGATACTACAAAAGTGGGCAAGCGTGCCAAGACTTTTGTCGGGGATTGTAGTACGAATGAAGTGTATAGTGAAAAGAGGTGGTTTTGTTCCTTCAAGTTTGAACATTTCGTGTATTTATGAAGTCATAATTATATTATGCATCAGTCAATTCCAGCAGTGCCCATCCCCACCCCCCCCCCCCCCCCTGGGCTAACCCACAGGCATTAGCATTTTTGTAAAAAAATTGGGCAAATTCTCCGGGGTGGGGACACATAAGCTGTCTAAATGCCCCGGGGTGGGGACGTAGAAAGAGGGCAAATGCCCTGCTCACCGGATCATCGCCTTCCAAGACTTCCAACACTTCTGCAGTTTTTTATTAACCAGTGAATAAAACGGTCAACTGTTCAGTATTTTAATCAAATGGTACATGGGCGTAGCCAGGATTTTTCAAAGGGGGGTCACACTGACTCATACAGAGGGTACTCATCAGATTGTCACCTGAATATTGTAGGTTGTTTGCTTACAAAAAGGCTTACAAAGGGGGGGCCACGGGCACCCCAGGACCCCCCTGGCTACGCCCT
>JAHPZR010049814.1:12500-15000 GCA_019787425.1 Platygyra sinensis | reverse complement strand
GGGCGACAGGAAATAAATCGGGCAAAGAAATGAAGCGTCGCAGATTTACAAGTAAGGCGGTAAAAGCCCCTGGTAACCGACTCTTACCAGACCATTTCCAAACGGCTCTACCAATGCTGCCTCCTGATTGGGCAGAAAAATCCTTTGTATTATTCTGCCCAATCGTCGAACAGCAGCTCCTGAGGTACTGTGGTGTGTTCTTACACGACGGCTTTTGCATCGCCATACTTGCTTGGTTCTGCGTGCGAAGGAAACTTCATTTTAATTTCTCTGGATGGCGGCGAAATATCGAAATGATAACTTTAGCGACCATTTCGGATGTTAGCACCAAGGCTATTCTAAAATGGACTGGTAAGATTATTTTTTTCGGACCGATCACAAGGTATCGTATCGTAACAGGTTGTTTCATTCTATCGTTCTTTCTCGAATGTGTCTATTTTGACAAAATATTCTAGGTGAATAATGTAGTAAGTTTCGACTCATCGGGATGTCAGAATGAAAATTTCTCACAAGCTGCACGCGGTATTCTGCACGAGTCTATATATGGCAGTAACCCCCCTACCCCCAGTAGGCACCCAGCTGAAGATGCAAGTTTGAAGCACCTGTAGATATTACCTCAGAGAGTGTTCAACTGAGGAAAAAGTCAAGTGAATTGTCAGTTTGACTCTTCTGCAAAGCTCCTCAGCTAACAGATGCTGAGGAAGCTTTGTTAAACGAGAGGAGCAGGCTGACATAAAAAAGGCAAGGTCATGCCAATCAGCAGTGTGGAGTGATCAGACAACTCAAATTGAGTCATTTGGAGTTACTGCTGGGGTCATATGCACCTCAATAATTCTAAATGATCTTCATATATCTGACCCACTGGAGTTCAATGAGGACTGCATGTCAGTTTTGAGTGATCTTTATTTTAATAATTAACAGTCACTCCTCATTAATTATCAGATGTGGTGTTCCATAAATTATCCAAGACCCCATCACCATCATTGTCATCATCATTTGTTTAGAATTTTGGCTTCTGAGTGCCCCCTCTCCAATTATATTTCCACTGACCATCCATATCATGTAATGGGTATAATATACTCTGAATTCCATTGATAACAATACTGCAGTGGAGTCGTTTAATACAGGGGAGTTTAGGTTCAGCACCCCGAAACAACCTAGCAGTGGAAGGTGCAGTAGATATTTCGTGGAACAACACAGAGTAGTTGGAATGGAATTGAAAGTTTGAAAAATTAAGTAACAAAACATCAAGTATACGAACTTTCAGCCTGAGCTCACAAAATAGACATTCTTATAAAAAAGAGTGTAACCTGCAACAGCTCTTTGTCATCGCATAACAGCACCCTAGTAATATAAATATGATTGCATTTTCTTGCATTTTCTTGACTGTACAACTGATGTAGACTGAATGCATACATGTTCACTTAAGAACTTAATAGTGCTTAGCAAATTGCAAAGTAGATGTCTGAAATGAGATAGGTTTCTAAGTATTTGACTCTCCTTCAATCTTTAAAATGGTGCTCTTGTGAAATTGTCATTATCGCTAAAATTATCATTATAAAAACTATTGAATTTGGCTGAATACATGCACATGCAGTTAAGTGAAGACTGTGTGTAAATCAAATTAGGCTATCTTACTGTAGGATATGTATATCTTACTGTTTGGGAATACAAAAATTATCTGGAACTGATCACTTCATATAAAGGCTGTAGAAATGCAGCTTGGCACCTTTATGTTAGGTGGCCATGCAGTTCCAGACTTGCCCACAAGTCACATGCCACCAATGGAGAAAAATTGGAACATTAAGCAGCAGCGGCCTGTTTGACACTTTTAAGACATACTAGTGGCAGGTAAACTCAACTGATCGCATTTATACTTGTATAACTGCTATAAGAACATTTAAGCTACAGGGACAGCGGGCAAATTAGTAAGAGTATTAGTGTGCTTTTGACTGAACATTGCACTGTGCCACATTGTGGCAGTCTTTTCTCATAATCTTGCGAGGCACACAAGGTAAAGCTAACATCTTTACCATCTGGCCCAGCTCTCCACTAGTTGAGTCAACAAAATCATTAAATGGAAATTGCATTATTTCATTTTGAATAATTTTGATGTGATATCAAAGTAATATTTGTAACTAAATTTAAAAGTAAACAAACATCTTAACTGTGTTGTTTACTTTTTTTTATTTGAACTATTAAATGGGGTACATAATAACGAGTGATATTTTCATTAAGTATGTTTAAGCTTTTGAATGTACTGTTTGCACGACTTGACTTACAGAAAACCCTATTTTAAAATTAACAGTATACAATTTTGATCCATATACATATAAATATTGTAATTAATTTAAATTTTCAAAAAAAGATGTACATGTATATTGTCTCGAGTATGTCAATTACAAATGTTTAAATAAACAACTTTATGAAGGGTTCACCTAAAAAAGGACCATAAAAATGAGCCAAATTAAAGAACTAGAAAGTTAGTGCAGTACTGAAG
>JAHPZR010049814.1:7500-10000 GCA_019787425.1 Platygyra sinensis | reverse complement strand
TGCTGTCGGTTCTTCACGCAGGCTTTTGCTTCCTTAGACCCCACTTATGATTATGGTGACAACCAACCTCGTTCCCAGGGCCTTTTCCCTGGCTTGGGGGCGGGGCGGGAAAAGGCCCTGGCATCGGCTGGTCACGTGCCCACTTTACACCCTGAAATCCTGGGTGTAATAAATTAGCGAGTTTGCATAATCAAAAGTGCCAAAATCACGATGGCGGAGAAACTGGCTGTGCTTTTCGACTTGGATCTGCTTTTAAAACGTTGAAACTTTGCGTCTTTTTGTTCAGTTAAAGCCACTTCAAGTAATGTTTGAATATTTACTGAAAGGCAAAGACATTGTTGCCGTTCGACCGACTGGCTTGGCAAATCTCTGCTGTTACAGCGTCTACCGGATTTCTTGCCTGTCAAGGCGGACAATAATATTTTGTAAAATACACGAATTCTACGGTTCGTGACATTTATGCATTTGCCGTTTTCTGTTTGGTCACTCGACCATTTTGTCGCTTCACTCGTGTTTATGAAGGGCACTTCATGCTGTATTCTAAGGAGTAATTTTAAGTTGAGTTGCGTGCAATGGCAAATTTTTTGAGCTAGGCCGAACAAACAATCAACAGACTTGCGGGTAAATAGCTACATTTTGGATCCTGTGGTTTGCCAGAACGATCAAAGGAGGAATTAAACCTATACGTCAAGCTCCAGCCGAAACATAAGCCGGACATAGCTGTGTCACAGGACAACTTGCATGAATTTGTGACTGTTATTTGAAACTGTGTGATATCGTTGAATGACATGTTGTGATTCTGGTTTTTAGTGATTAGGATTTAATGATTGTGGCTCTTTCCGCATTTACCAGAAATGAGTTGAGAAAAGACATTATTGATAAATGAGATCACGATGAAGACCAGCATGAATAATGAATTGACACTGGAATGTTGTAAAATGTATGACGATTATATAATAGCTTAACGTAAAGTATTTTGTGATCTCCCGAGTAAGGTTCTTGTCTTATACTTTAAGTGTAGAATTCTTAACAAGGTTATTAGACTTCTCGATTTAACATAAGTTTCCAGGTGGCTCTAAGTGGAGACTTTACGTCTCCCGACGGTGGCAATACAAGAGATATGTCCCACCTCTAGATTTTTATGGGGCAAATTCAAGTGGAATTGGTATATGGTTTTACTTTCTTAATAATAAATAAGCTATTAGTGGTTTGTTCTTTAATTATGAAAAAGGTCATGGGTGTGTTTCACCCCTGGCCAAAAAGGTTAACTTTTATATCTTAAAGTTGCTTTAAACTTGACTTTCATTTTATAAAAGTTTAGCTTTAACTTCTGACTTACTCTAGAGATCACATTTATGGCTTTGCATGCTCTTTAACCTAGGGAAGTGAGTTTTCATCAAATGACAAGAAATGTCATCGATTTGTATAATTATATTATATGATCGGACCTCTTCCTTATCATGGAGAATCAAATTATATGATTGTGAAAACTGATTATTGAGGAGAAAACGTATATAAGTGAACGCTCTAGAAATAAGAATTCAGAAGAAGTTTATTAGGTTAGCGAAATCATGCAGAAGGAAGAAAAGGACAGGAATGAAAAGTAAGATTATTTAAAATAAATCTTGTTGTTGAATTGTTGGTTGTTCTCCTCATGGAGTACCTCGCTCGCTGAGCTAGCCTTCCAGGGAGCGCACTATGTTCTCGCGGACTCCCTTTACAGCTGCAAGAAACATAAGAATTTCTATAGACAAGCGTATTTCTCGAAGTAAAGCTAGGGCGTCTCTTAAGAAAACCGCACGAGGGCAAATATGATATCCGTGATAAGAAACTACACGTACTGTGTTTGCAAACAGTTCTAGTTACCGCCGGGCCCGGCGTCACAATATAGAAAGTAAGTAAGCAAAATGTTCACGGTAAACTCACTAAAGCGTCATATTTTTCCCTCAAAAAACAAATACTTGGAGACTTAAAAAATATCTTGCAATAGAAATGAGCCTTTACAGACTTTACACATGGCAAATTACAGAGGTGTCAAACTCGACGAAGCGACATGTAGATAACAGCGGAAATCATGCAGACCTACGACGGCCTCTAAAAATTTGCGATAGCACGATCTAACGGCTCAGCTAGCAGCTCTACATAAAATTTCTCCTTAGAATACAGCATGAAGTGCCCTTCATAAACACGAGTGAAGCGACAAAATGGTCGAGTGACCGAACAGAAATCGGCAAATGTATAAATGTCACGAACCGTATAATTCGTGTATTTTACAAAAATATTATTGACCGCCTTGACAGACAAGAAATCCGGTAGACGCTGAAACAGCAGAGATTTGCCAAGCCAGTCGGTCAGAACGGCAACAATATCTTTGCCTTTCAGTAAATATTCAAAACATTACTTGAAGTGGCTTTAACTGAACAAAAAGACGCAAAGTTTCAAGACGCAAAGTTTCAACGTTTAAAAGCAGATCCAAGTCGAAAAGCACAGCCAGTTTCTC
>JAHPZR010049814.1:0-2500 GCA_019787425.1 Platygyra sinensis | reverse complement strand
AGAAGGTAGATTAGAAGGTAGACCTTGCCAAACATATCTTACATACCTTACCTAATAACTGTATTTACTACAGTTATACAGCTAATTATTTTTAGGTTTGTGGGTAGGATTGTAGAGAGAACTATAAAGGGAAAATAGAGGTATTGTTATATTTTAAAATTGTAGATAGACGTTAATACTCAGTGGGAAACTGCTAGTTTACCTGACATGTTAACAAAGTTATTATTATCATTATCATTAATTATTATTATTATTATAATTATTATTATTATTATGATTATTATCATTATTGTCATCATCTCATTAGTTTTCTGTTTCAACAGTGCTAATAAGTACCAGCAACACTAAGTATCAATACCCTCCCCCCAATGCTATGAGATCAAGTATGCACTTTTTATTTCTTCAGTCCCTCTCATTTGCCTTGTTTGCAGACCAGGTTCCTTATCTTTTAATCCTTAGCTATCATATCTGCAACTTAGTTTGAAAGGTTACTCATACATTTTGCTTATTTTCAATGTGATTTCTCTGTGTAAAATAACATCAAGACATTTCAGTCCCAGGAAATGAGAGAACACTGGCAATTCTGAAAATTCTCCCTTTTAGAGTTCAATTATTTTTTATTTATCACTCTTTCAATGTGCCATCTTACATGTAACTGTTCGCAAACAGAAATGAAATATAATGCCCCAACACCCAGCCATAAAAGAAAGTCTGGGAACAGGCAATAGCCACAATTGACACTGCCAGGCTGGTGAATTCTTGAAGTTAAATTTGGGAAATGACACTATTTTTTATTATTATTACTAATGGTTATAGGACTGAGTGGAGTCCAATTTGAATTGGTGTGTAATCATGCGAGTAATAACAAAATTAGACGACTACACACTAGTACAATAAATACAGACTGAATGGAACAACACAGTCTTGTTACCAATTAATCATGAAAGTTACAATTTCTGAGAAAAAATGCAAAGTTATGAAAGAAAAGGAAGATTTGCTTGTGATTGGTTGATTTAAACTGCAACTTTGAATGTGATTGGTTGATTTAAACTACAACTTTAATGTGATTGGCCACAACTTTGAATGATTGATTGATTGGTTGAAACTAAAAGTTTGATGTGAATTATGGCTTATTGAACTGTCTGATAACAAACTGTCCAATAATAACTTGGCAAGTGAGTTAATGAAAAAAGGAGTTTTTTAAACCAATTACAATCAAGGACATTGTAATTTTTACAATTACTATTGAAGGTTTTTTAAATTTACTTTGGAAATAGTATTAATATCTTTTTAAGTAAACATGTGTAGTATTTTTAATGTCTTCATTAAAAAAATACAGAGAGGTGAGACAATTTGTATTAATTGCATGTATTTTACTAAATTCATATCTTATATATCATTATTATTGAACTTATAGTGCAGTTAGCTTTATGAATAAAGTTGATTTTTAGTTCGTTTTTAATATTATCATCATTCTGATATTATCATTATTGTTGTTGTTGTTACTGTTATTGTTAGTTGTTATTGCTATTATCATCATCTCTGACAATGATGAGTGACCATGAAACACAACTTTGTTCCCAAGGAATTTTCCCAAAGGCCCTGGGAACAAGGTTGTATGGAACATGGTGCAGTGGAACTGAACAACCAGACTAAGTGACATTGTTAGTGTTGTGAAACTGATTGCCAGCTAGTAGTGTCTGAGATCAGCAAATAAAATGTTTCATGCTTGAAGTTGACAGAGAGCAACAAGTTTGTACTCAAAAAATGAAGCTGCTGCCTCAGACCAGTCTTAAAGCCAGCTTTATCACTACTTGTCAAGAGTTCCTGACCAGTGCCTTTCTCCAGCTTCAGGTATAACTATTAAAGGTGAGGGAATTCTGACAAGTTTAGGTGCATGGAAGGGTAGGGAAAAGTTGTTTTCGCACTATCACACAGACGGAAACACCACAGAAAGAATATTGTTACTGCACGTGTCTGAGCTGCATATTTTTTTATATGGTAACACTTCCCATAAACTTTCCAAATTATATATTCTTATCATTACAACAATAAACCAAATGTATTTTGAAGTGAGGAAGTGGGGGGTAAATAATATAAAAATAATTCAACCTGGTGTAGTTCAAAAACTTTCCCTTTGATATTTGGCGTATGCAAATCTCTTACAGAATACAACTTTTTTGTTAGATTGCACTTTGTGCACCTATCAGTGTCAAGCCCGCAGGGGGTGTGGGGGAGGGCAGGGCATAGGGCAGGGATTTGATTAACACTTTGGCCCAGGGGTTGGGCATTTGAATTATCTTGCTGTCCCGTGGTAGGGATATTTGAATTTTTGCAAACCTTTGACCACAAATCATTTCCCTGGGTAAGGAATTTCAGTCATATTTGACCTCACATTTTTGCCTGGGGGTAGGGAATTTTACAGCAATTGTTTTGAAAATGTTCAATTCCCACCCTATGCCCCGCCTGACCCCCGCCGGTTTGACATTGATAGGTGCAT